>CM053026.1:515847197-515880789 GCA_028564925.1 Lithobates sylvaticus | reverse complement strand
AAAGCACTTTGCCCTGAACACTGATACCAGAACTAAGGATACCCCAGAATATGCCCAATCTAATTTGAAGAACAACTCCACTTTTAATCCTAAGACTCCAGGGAGTCAGTGCCTAGGAGCCTTTCAAAAAATGGTTGAAGATGACCTGAGACACATGGAGAGTAAGGTAAACAGAAAGAGTAAGAACATATGGAAAGCAATTAAAGATCTCAGTAAACGGCATGAAGTCATCATCAGACCGGCAGACAAGGGGGGAGGGCTGGTCATATTGAGTAAAGAAGAGTACAAAGAGGAGATGGGCAACATTCTTGCAGTTGAAAACACTTACAAGAAACTAAAGGGGAACCCCAAAAAGAAATTTGAAACAAAACTGATTGCATATGTGAAGAAGGGAAAGAAGACTGGTATCCTTAACAATAAGGAATCAGCATACCTAGTCTCAAATTCCACAAAAACTCCGGTCATTTATTACACACCTAAGATCCATAAAAGAATAGTAAAACCCCCTGGAAGACCTATCATAAGTGGGATCAATTCCATATTCTCCAGATTAGGTGAATATCTTGACACGTTCTTGAAACCACTGGTGAAGCAGGGCAGATCACACTTAAGAGACAGCTTACAGCTTATACAGGAACTGCAAGATATCAGGGGAGCTGCAAACTGGATACTTGTGACAGTAGACGTCAACTCACTCTATACCAGCATAGTACAACGAGATGGGATATCAGGTGTAGAGAAAGCGCTGCATGAAAATACCAACATGAAGCAACAACAAATCAACTATATCCTTGAGGGGCTCAAATTAGCGATGGAATGCAATTATTTCTGGTATGGGAAAGAGTACTACGTACAAACAAAAGGGGTTGCTATGGGGGCTCGCTACGCCCCAAGTGTAGCAAACCTTTTCATGGATATGTGGGAGGAAGAGCATGTCTACTCTAAGAACATCCCTGAAATCAGGTTGTACCGGAGGTACATAGACGACCTGATTATTTTATGGGACGGAACCCCTGACACCCTTACCAAATTCCTTGCTGACCTAAACATCAACATGTATGGCATCACCTTCACAGGGAAGTGGGACCACCAAAGAGTAGAATACCTAGATCTGGAGATCTTCAAAGAGGGCGATGGTTTATGCACACGTACTTTCTTCAAAAGTACAGACAGGAATGGGTATATCCCAATCTCAAGCTGCCACCACCCCAAATGGAAGAATAATATCCCCAAGGGCCAGCTTTTGAGGATTCGGAGAAACTGTCAGAAACTTGAAGACTATGAGGTGCAATCAGAAATCTTAATCCAGCGGTTTGAAGAGAAAGGATACCAACGAGACAAACTGATGAAATTGAAAGCAGAGATTGGGGGTATAGATAGGAGATCCCTACTTGCAAATAAACAAAAGATAAAGGATGATGGAATGAAAACTACCTTTATAACAGGCTTCAACAACCAGTACAGGCAGGTTGAAAAGATCATCACCAAGTATTGGCCTATCCTCAAAGAGGACCGTACCCTATCCAAAATTCTCCCGAACAAACCGCGATTCATCTACAGGAGAGCACCCAACCTTCGAACGCATATTGTACATAATGTCATCGACCCTCCAAAACGAACAAAAATATTTGAACAAATGAAGGGATTCTACAGATGCCAACGATGCCTACCATGTAGAGTCACCAAAAGACAGCCAAGGAAACGAGAGGCATTCAAGTCCACAGTAGACCACAAAGAGTATCCAATTAAGCAGTTGATAACCTGTCATAGTATGCATGTGACATATGTCATAGAGTGCCCTTGTCACTTGCAGTATATAGGGAGGACCACCCGTCCCCTATTTGTAAGGATTAGAGAACACATTAACAACATCCGGAAAGGGTATCCAAAACACAATCTCTCAAGGCACTTCGATGAAGTGCACCGGAGAGACCCTTCGGGCATTATATTCTATGGCATTGATCATATAGACGACCACTGGAGAGGGGGTAACAAGTGCACCCTTATCTCGAGGAACGAGACTAGCTGGATATATAGGTTGGGGTCGCTTGCCCCTAGGGGCCTCAACCTAGATATCGACCTTAACTGCTTTATAGCTAACCCCTGATGTTTCTCTCAGGCCCCCCTTCTGACATCTTAGTTCTTATTTTTCAACTCTATTGTGGGGTGCCTAGCTCAGTGGAACTCACTTCCCTTGAGGATATGTACCCTTATGATATATATTTACCTCCCCATCCTTTACCTATGGGGCCATCTGTGTAGGTACCAAAGGGTCCCTTGCCCCATTCCTACACTTCTGGGGTCTAGATGTTACAGGCTATGGTATTTCAACTTAGGCTCCGTTATCCCCATTGGAGATTTACCGGTAGATATACCTACCTATTTTACCATTTAATATAGGTGTCCGTTTCATTAACAATTAGTTTCCACATGTACCTGTGGTATATTCTCAACATTTGGAAATAATTTCTTTCCCCCTTCTTTCACTCACCTCCCTCCATTTTATCTAAAGCATGGGGGGATATATGCCATCACTCACAGATCCTCAGATTTTCTGGTTTATCGTTCTATTGCTTGAATAAAGGTCCTTAAGGTTACAGGGTAATAGCTGGGTTTGACCTATGTTTGGGGCTACTTGTAACATGTAAACTCGCGAGCCAGCTGCCTAACCCACCACAGTACCTTGTAAGGACATTGCCTTGTTTAAACCGTATTGATGGTATATATGCTCATATACTTTATACATATATACCTTGACTTCCTACCAAAGCCTGACATGCTATCGGTATACTAACAATATATATTCCATCTTTTTGGTGGATTATACTTACTAGCTAGGATATTATAGATCTATTGTGCAGTTAAAATTAACTTCCCTGACATGAGATAACCTTCCCTTTTTTATACATAATTAATCCCATCTTATACAGTTTTTTTTTTTTTTTTTTTTTTCCCTTACCCTTACAATTATATCTAATACTTCCCGTCCTCCTTAAAGAGTTCTCTCTATTATGCATAGTGGGACTGTTAACTCACGGGCTGCCCCAAGGGCCCCCGTCCATTTTGGTGTAAGTGGAGGCCACCGCAACTAGTTTTACTAGATAGTAGCTGGGTTTGCCCCAATGAGGGAGCGCAACAGAGTGGTGTAGTTTTTTTCCCACTGTGTAATATTACATTTTATTTATATAGCAATGGAGTGCTGTCGTTTAGTTCAGGCAGCTGGCTGCCTGGCATGCTATGTAAAAAATCTTCTGTGTAACATTTTGTGCCAAGTTGGGATTTCTAGTGTTTGTGTAAAACCTGCGGAGATATGAGGCTTTAGCCTAACTTTGCTGATTGGGGCTTTATTAGCTAATCTAATTTAGCTGCGCACTTCACCCTTACTTGCAAACCACTCCCCTAGGAGTTTATTTGGGGAGGGATGTCCACTATGCGGGAGGGTCCTGATAGGGCGCTTAGCCCAAGTATTTTGAATATGGGGCGTGCCAAGTATCTCCGTTCGTCTCAAATAGCAGGAAGTGGAGTGAGATGGTATCGCTTTTGAGAAAGTCACATGACGAAACGTGCGTAAGGCGTACTTACCTCACTTCCGGTTAGCGCAGGAGGCTTGGAACGCTGCTGGGACGCAAGCTGCGGAGCGGCCACTGTGCATTATTTGTAATAGAGGGCAATTAGGCTTTAAAGCCCTACGCAAGCCCGCCGGGACTTTGTTATATACTTTTTAACCCTAATTTTTGCTTTTATTTTTTGGTTTTACTTTAATAAAGTGTAATTGCTTTTACATTTTGCGCTATGAGTCCCCTATTTTTCTTTTTATCTTTTGCCATGGAGGGACATTTTTTCTGAATTTAATGGAGTGCTGATGCTGGATAACAGTACCTAGATCCTGTGACTATTCCTGTGGATACGTAGGAGCTGGATATCGATCCATTGCTGGCAGAGGGACCACTGACGGATTTCCATCTATACCTTTTACCCCTGCAGGGGTGGTATTTTCCGGTGAGTGTGGGACCATATGGGCAACACGAAGTCACCTTACCTACAACAGCGAAGTTACTACAGTCACTGATTATTGAACATTTGTATACCTTCTTTTCCTTTTTTTAATTTTTGTATACCCTTTGGAGCACCCAACCCGGGGAGGACTTTCTACGTGTATATATATACATATATACTTTTTCACGGGGTTCACACACTTTTTCTATGTGGCCCATGTTATGTACTTTTTCACTTCAAATATTATATCTTATGCTTATTGCCGGAATCACTTACAGTTAGATACATTTACCTTTCACTATATGTGTGACACATGTATTGATTTTATTTAGGGTGGTGTGAGATGGTAGTCGGTGGACACATCTTATTCCAATTTATCACATTATAGATTTGCCTCTGTTTTTTGCATCAATTTAAGTGATCAGCCCCATTAGCTTCTCCTCTGGTACCACACCTAATTTTGAGTGTCCCCAGGCTGGATGGCTATGATTGGTATGGAGTGCTAATCTCTTAATCACTTTATTATTGGTTTTTATATTCACATTTCTTTCACATACTTATCTATTCCCAATATCATTTATAGCATATTAAGTGTGTTAGGTAGTGTGGTCACATACACATTTGTGCATTAGGGAGCGCCATCATCCCTTTACCACTTTTATTTAATTATTGGCTCTCTAGGGAGTCCATTCAGGGGAGGCTGCATACCTTTACCTTTATCCTAAGCGCGGACTATTTATCCTAAATAAAACATACCTGAAAAGCAAGCATGATAAAAACATAATAAAACATTGCAGAATAGAATAGAGTAAAAAAGAGCAACAATAGAGAGAGAGAGAGAGAGAGAGAGAGAGAGAGAGAGAGAGAGAGAGAACAATAAAACGACAACTATTTTTGGGTTTTTTATTTTATATTTTTTTTGGGGTTTTTTTTTTTTTGTACTTTTTATTTATTTTTATTTTTTTACACTTTTTTTTTTAAACTATAACTATAATTTTAACTGTAACGGTCGGATCTCAAAATGCAATGGCATTCTTGAGACCCTGTAACTATAATTTTAACTGCAACGGTCGGGTCTCAAAATGCGATGGCATTCTTGAGACCCTATGAAAGTGTATCCTAGCCTGTGAAATGCTGTACCCTACGCTAATACCTCACTAGTGAGTGGTAGCGTTCAAAACATTCACCAACGCAGAGACCAGGATTGTCAGGACAGCGTGGACAATAATAACGGCTGTCACGCTTACATCCGCGCTTGCTACAGACACGACATCTTTTTTGGGGGGCTCGTTGGGTAGGGGTACTCGGGAGGACATAAGGATAATGCCTCTCATGCAGCCGGCTTACTGCATTTGGTAGGGGATGTTGAGGTGTGGAATCGCCTGGATACAGGAGTTCCATGACAACCGCTCCCTGGAATTCAAGGAAGGGTAACGTCCCGCCTGAAGCTCCGTATAGCACATGAGCATTCAGCAAAGCCAATTGGAACAAATAAATAGACACTTTTTTGTACCAGCGTCTAGCCTTACGGGCAACTAGGTACGGCGCCAAAAACTGGTCGTTGAGGTCCACCCCTCCCATATTAAGGTTATACTCGTGGACACAGAGGGGTTTCGTCACAACACCAGCCGCCGTACGAATTTGGACTGTCGTGTCTGCATGAAGGGAGGTAAGAAGGAAAACATTCATATTATCCCTCCACTTCACAGCGAGCAAATTATTACACTTCAAGCAGGCTCTCTCCCCCAGCTTAAGACGGGAATCTACAAGCCGCTGGGGAAAGCCCCGGCGATTAGGTTGCACGGTGCCACATGCTCCAATCTGCTGATCAAACAAGTGACTAAACAGTGGCACGCTCGTGTAATAATTGTCCACGTACAAGTGGTACCCCTTTCCGAATAAGGGTGACACCAAGTTCCACACTATCTTGCCAGCGCTCCCTATGTAATCTGGACAGTTCTCCGGCTCTACGTAACTATCTTTTCCCTCATAAACCGAAAAGCTCCACGTATAGCCTGTTGCCCTGTCACAGAGCTTGTAGAGCTTGACCCCGTATCTGGCACGCTTGCTGGGAAGGAACTGTTTGAAAGACAAGCGGCCAGAAAACTTAATCAGGGACTCGTCAACGCAGACAACTTGATTGGGCGTAAACAAGGCTGCAAAACATTGGTTGAAGTGGTTTATGAGGGGCCGAATTTTGTAGAGCCGATCAAATTCAGGGTCTCCACGAGGACGACAAAGTTCATTGTCACTGAAGTGCATGAACCGCAAGATCTGTTCGTATCGTGCCCTGGACATGGAGCAAGAGAACACGGGCATTTGGTGGTGCGGTGAGGTGGACCAATAAGACCTCAGAGTCGGGAATTTATGTATGCCCATGTTGAGGGAAAGGCCCAGAAAGGACTTAAATTCGGAAACCGTAATTGGTTTCCAATCTCTGGCAAGGGAGGGCAACTGGGGATTAGCGGCGATGTATTGACCAGTGTATATATTACTTTAGTCCACAATAGATCTATAGAGATCTTCCGTGAAAAACAGCGAATAAAAATCGGATGGCTTAAAATCAGCTGTTTCCACCTGAATACCGGGTTGGCCAGTGAATGGGGGAAGTACGGGTCCTGCAGAAGTGGTGGGCACCCAATCAGGATTGGCGAATTCTGCAGAAAGGACACTATGTGATCGACGGGCCTGCCTTTGTCTTCTTCTTGGTGGCAGTGGGACACTACTTGTGCTTGCCACCTCGCCAGCTTCAACTGCACTTATGGGACTCGCCACGTCACCAAGTGTTACTGCAGTGCTGGTTTGACTACGTCCAGGGTGTACTAGGCCGCTGGTGCTTGCCAGTTCACCAGAAGGAATAGCGGCGCTAGTACTTCTCTGCTCCATACGAGAGACCTGCGGTTCCTGCACCTCAACAACAGCAGAAGATCGGGATCGGGTACGCCTGACCTTAGCAGGGACCACACCTTCGTCGCCAGAGCTATCTGTCTGTCGTCTACTGGATCGTATTCTGAGCCTGATTCTGACAGATGAGTGACCTCCTCTTCACTATCTGACATACTCAGAAACAAGTAGGCCTGTTCACTAGTGTACTTGCGATTTGCCATTTTGGGCTCTAAATTTAGTAGTACACTAGTGAGATTCACAGGAAAAAAAGCTCCTAGGCTGCTGGCGACTGAATCAAAACGCTACCAAAAAAACTGTTAGCGATCGCAGGGATCAGGCCTGACTCTGCGAACGCTGCAGTTATGTGTGCTTAGTGTTTTGTAAGTGACAGTGATCGATCGATACTGCACTTGGGTGGGCTGGGCGGAGGGGGAAAACGCAGGTGCTAGCAGGTATCTGGGCTGATCCCGCTAACAATGCGTTTTTTGGAACCCTAAACTGCTGGGACGCTAGTATAGATCTGATCAGATCAGATATTGATCTGTTCAGATACTATACCACTAAGGGAGGTGTATGCTTTGCGCGTGGGTGTTTGCGGTACTGGCACTAACCTGGGGTGACGCAGACCTTATTTGACCCTAAAACCTAATTGATATCACCCGCCGGGCGATCAGGGGGTTAAACCGTTATTGGGTAATAAATGGCGGGTGCCCTGACAGTATAAAAAACAAACTATCTAACCAGCGTCACCCGTAACAGTAATACGGTGATCACTGGTGAAAGGGTTAACTAGGGGCAATCAGGGGGTTAAAACCTTTATTGGGTAATATATGGGGGTACCCGACGCTATATAAAAACCTGACGGAGAACCTAAATAACTAAATAACTAACTGGCTAACCAGTGACACTTATACGGTGATCACTGGTGAAAGAGTTAACTCTAGGGGCAATCAAGGGGTTAAAACCTTTACTTAGGTTGTAATATGGGGGTACCTAACCTATAAACCTATTTATGAACCTATATAAACCTGGCGGTTACCTAAAAAAAAAACTGGCTACCTAGCGACCAGTGACACTAATACAGCGATCAGAAAAACGATCGCTTAGTGACACTGACAAAAGGGGGTGAAAGGGTTACCTAGGGGGCAATCAAGGGGTTAAACCTTTATTGGGGGGGGGGGGGTAGGGGGCTACCTAGACCTAAAGGGGCCTAAAACTAACTGCCCTGACAGTTATTGCAGTGACACTAAATGCAGTGATCAGTAAAATAAATGATCACTGCAATCAGTGACACTGTGACTGGGGGGGGCAGGGGGTGATCTGGGGGGTGATCAGGGGGTGACAGGGGGGTGAAAATATGTGCCTATGTGTGCCTGGTGTCAGTGTAGTGTTGGTGCACTAACCTGATGTCTTCTCCGCTCGGCGTCCCGGTCAGAAAGACCGACACGAGGAGCGTGACATCACTTCCCCTTGCTGTGTCTACAATTACACAGGAAGGGGAAGCATCTGATTGGCCAGGCGCGATCGCGAGGGGGTGGCCAGAAACCACTGGCCGTCCCCTCGTGCCGCAACGCTTCTGAAGCCATCCCGACCGTCCCCGCCGGCGGAGGGGGTTCCGATCGGATACCCCAACCGCCGGAAGAATGTCACGTACAGGTACGTGATTTTGCCTGTACGTGCCATTCTGTTGACGTATATATACATGGGGCGGTCGGGAAGTGGTTAATGGCTGTGTGTTGAGTTATTTTGAGGGGACAGCAAATTTACACTGTTATACAAGCTGTACACTCACTACATTGTTACAAAGTATAATTTCTTCAGTGTTGTCACATGAAAAGATATAATAAAATATTTTCAAAAATGTGAGGGGTGTACTCACTTTTGTAACATACTGTATATATACATATATGGGGCAGACTTGATGATGGACCACTTAGTCTTTTTTTCTGCCATCACTCTTATATGTTTATATATGATTTAGACCACTGTCTACCACTGTGTCAGCTGAGTAAATGCACTGAGCTGTAATAGAGGCTCATCCTTGATACTCCATAAATGTCTAGATTATTGATGATAATCGCTAATTTTGTACACCAATTTTCTAGTAGCAACTGGACATTCCAGAGAAATGTCACAAAGTTAGGAGTCAAAAACTGATATCTTTTCCTTACAGGTTAATGTTATGTAAGTGAACATGAAGCTTGCATTATGCACTGGATTTGCAGTGATTACCCTCTGTCTCTTCAGCTATTTTATATCTTATGACTTAGATTTTTCCTGTAGTAAATTCTGTTTGCAGGTGGTGGTTGTTGTGACAGCTTTTCATACAAAGGCCAATAATGTTCCACTTTCTCTTCTGTCATTATTTCCTTTTCCAGTCATCTTTCATACCTTCCATGTAGCTATAATCACAGGGGCGAAGGGTCCAGAGGATTTCACAGTAACAGGAAGTTAAACTTCCTCAATCCCGTAAATGACAAGTTACAACCTGTTTCCTTTTTATCATGAATGTTAACTGGCATGCCTAATTTCAAGCAGGGTGAGAGAGAGAACTAGAGCAATGAGAACATAAACATACAAGAGCAGAACCAGAGGCAAAGTAGGAACTCTAACTGTCTAATCCCCAAGATGAAATTATTATTGCTCTTGGGTATTTTTCTGCATATTGATGAATGCAAAACAAGAGAATTCAGGGATTCCATAGATGTTACCGAGGACCCTTGGACAGAACCAGAGGACACCAATGTAAGGAGGTTACTTTCTGAGCTTAATCCAGAAATATCCATCCCTAAAAGCCATGACATACAATTTCAAGAAGGGACCACAACTCTACAAACTTCAACTACTACACCTGCTAGTTTACCAAAAACCAAGAGGAAAGAATATAAAATTTTTGAAACGATTATAAGAATGCCACTTAGAGCTTCACCACCCACAGAGGCTTCAAGAGAAGAAACCACTAAGGCTATTGATGAACAGCTAGAGACCACAAAGAAGACACCACCACAAACAGAGAATGTCCAATCAGGGACTAACCGCTCACCAAGGCAGAATTACAACAATAACAGACAGAAATCCAGCTTTGAAACAGCAAGAGGAAAGTAAGAGCACGTGTTTTTTCTTTATACCTAGTAAAAGATCTGGTCATACAGTGGTACCTGCATTTAACTACATATGAGACAGGAACGTATGACTAAGTAATGCACACTGCAGCATTTCATATTCTAAGAAATTGCTTTGCTTCATTCAAGAGCCAGCTTTATGCAATTGAAACTGCTTAAATGAAATTCCTTTGCAAAATTTTAGATCCTTTACAATATAAACAGGGTTTGTCTATGTGATGAAAGGCTTTACTGTATATTTATTTAGGGCAAGAGATGTGAAAAGGAGAGAATGGCTCACACCATTCATTTTTATTGATGTGATATTTAAAAAGCAACAGAAAAGGGCTAGTGTATGTTTATGCAGCATTGATTTATTTGTAAGTTTGTAATTTTTAAGTGATTGCACTCTGGTTATTGTTGTATAATCTTATATAGCATTGACAATTTATGCAGTGCTTTAATTATTGTACCTTGTACATTCACATTAATCCCTGCCACTAAGGAGTTTGCAATCTAAGATGCCTACCTCACATGCAATATAGACAAGATCCAATAAACCTACCAACAAATCTTTTGGAGTTTGAGAGGAAGCCAGAGTACCTGGGGGAAACCCACGCAAGCACAGGGAGAACATGCAAACTCCATAACAGCATTGTCTGGGTGGGGATATAATCCAAGGACCCCAATGTTGCAAGGCAAAAGTACTTACCACTAAGCCAGCTATAGGCAGAGACAATTTCTTTCCTGCAAGCACGGGTTGCAGGAAAGAAAATTGCTTGATTCCCCCATCAACAAAGTAAGTATTTATAGGGGAATCCCTCTTGCTGAGCCATTGTGTTCTCCTGGCAGGGGGCAGGGAAGCTGTCCCTGCCAGGAGAACACAGTGAATAATCACATGTAAAATCTGACTGGCTCGATCAATCAACTTGGGTACATTCTGCCTGACCATACATGGTTCGGATCTTGTCTGGTTCCTGTTGAACCGGACAAGATTTGAACCGTCTATGGCTGGCTTAAGCCACTGCACTGTTCAATCATCACAACTAGAACTAGTATAGTGTGGGTGTTTATAACCAGAATGTGTATACGTCTTGCTATCAATGTTTATAATAAGATTATACAGGGGTTCCCCAACGCAGTTATTGTGAGATTAAAGCCCAACTGTAAGGCCCCTTTCACACCGGGGCGTTTTTCATGCGGTGCAGCGCTAAAAATAGCGCCTGTTCACCGCATGAAAAAATCCTGCCCCTTTAACTCCAGTGTGAAAGCCGGCGGGCTTTCACACTGGAGCGGTGCGCTAGCAGGATGACAAAAAAAGTCCTGCTAGCAGCATCTTTGGAGCGGGATAGGAGCGGTGTGTTCACCGCTCCTATACCGCTCCTTCCCATTGAAAAGAATGGGAGACCGCGGTAAAACCGCGGCAATACCGCCGCAAAGCGCCGCTACGGCGGCGCTCTGCGGGGGGTGTTTAACCCTTTTTCGCCCGCTCGCGGGGGTAAAACCGCACCGCGAGCGGCCGAAAACCGCGGTAAAAACGACGGTAAAGCAGCGCTAAATATAGCGCTGCTTTACCGTCACCGCGGCTCACCGCCCCAGTGTGAAAGGGGCCTAAGTGTCCTCATTATGAAGATTTATCCTCGCTCCCTGTCCCAATGACACCAGGACAAGAAATTAAAGGTAGCAGGGTTCTCTTAAGCTCAGTACATACCACTATTTTTTTTTCTGTTGAACTAAAAATAAAAACTGATAGCTCTGATCGGAGTCGCTGTACTTACAATCCGATGTTAGCACAGAGATCTCCCCTTCTGTTCTATTGTGTTCTGACAGGGGACGCCCCCCCCCCCCCCCCCGCCAGAACACTCCAGCCATTGGCTGAGAACGCTGATGGGGATCCAGTCGGCTGCTAGCTTTCCAGCATGCTCATCCGACAGAAGCTGCTTCTCTCGGACTGGCTTCCATACAAACTGGCTGAATGTCGACGTTTTTTTTTTGAACTGGCTGATGTCGGCCGACATACGGCCCATGTGTACTAGACTTAAGACAGGAACACAAACAGTAATACAAATCCTGTAAAAAATTGTAACAATACATTTTCTTTGCTGCTGTCCCTATCAGAAAAATACTTGATCAACTCTTGCTCCAGTAAAGGAAATGAGGGTAATTACCCCCAAAATGGACAAAGACAGCAATAACCACCTGAAAGAAGTTTTAAGCCTTCCCTACTAAGTACAACAATTTTTGGGTGGAGTTCAGTTTTAATACTGACCATTTTTTTTTACAATAACCACATTATAAAATTACCATATTAGGGCATAAATTTAATATTCCATCATAAAAAAGACAGACCTGTAATCAGATTTAATGTGGTAAAGCTTTGCTATTATGGAACATAGCTGTCCAGTTGTCCACATGTCACTTTAACTTAGTGGAAGGTAGAAGAGGTGTCCTATCTACCCTTCACAGGAAGTGATCAGAATTTGTATGCTAGAAGATTAAAACCACAGATGATTTAAACATACAGCATTTTGTTCCACTGCAGAAAAGTTTGGCACCATAACAGTAATGGTGTTATTTTCCATAATATAAATGATTTTCTAAGTGGTTTTCATCTGCTTAAAATACTTGGGAACCATAAGAAATCGTCTTAAGCCCCATACACACGCGCGGATTATCCGAGGACCAGGTCCGTCGGACCATGTCCGTCATACTTTGTCTGATGTTGGTTTTGCGTACACACGGTCGGACAAAGTTGTCGGAAAATCCGATCATTCTGAACGTGGTGACGTTTGTTGTCTACGACGGGACTATGTAGAGGCTAGTAGCCAATAGCTTTGGTCTTGTAATGTGATCTGAGCATGCGTAGCACTTTGTCCGGTCGGACAACCGTACACACGATCGGATTTGGTGTGATCGGACCGTGTTGTCGGCAAATCTATCCAGCAGGAGATAAGACTTTGTCCGTCGGACAATCCGACGTACACTGTCCGATGGTGCATACACATGGTCTGATTTTTCAACAACATTGTCCGATCGGACAGAATCCATGAAAAAATCCGACCGTGTGTATGGGGCTTTAAAGTGGTTGTAAACTTCAGACATGAATGATGAACAAAGCATATGCCTCTATAATGTGTACTTGTCTCAATTGAGAGAACTAAAGCCGGCCATAGATGGAGCTATTTTCTTCCGTGGTTGAAGGAAAGAAAATGTCTCAATTCCCTCCTGTGAAAGTATTGTGTTCTCCAAGCAGGGGTGGGGGCGGGGGGAGCTGATCTGACCAGAGAACACACAATGATTATTGCCAACGGCTATATGAAGAATCCGGAAGCATGAAGTACCGTATTTATCGGCGTATAACACGCGCCGGCGTATAACATGCACCCCAAGTTTAGGAGGGAATTTTAAGGAAAAAAACTTTTAGGATGGAAGTTTAAGGAAAAAAAAAAAACTTACATTTAAGTGTCGATTGCAGCCTTGTCAGTGCAGCCTTGTCCACATTGCAGCCTTGTCCACATTGCAGCCTTGTCCCTATTGCAGCCTTGTCCCTATTGCAGCCATGTCCCTATTGCAGCCATGTCCCTATTGCAGCCATGTCCCTATTGCAGCCATGTCCCTATTGCAGCCTTGTCCCTATTGCAGCCATGTCCCTATTGCAGCCTTGTCCCTATTGCAGCCATGTCCCTATTGCAGCCATATCCCTATTGCAGCCTTGTCCCCAGTGTCCATCGCCATTTAAAATTGGCGCAGACAGGACACCAGAGCGGAGCGAACGCCACCGAGATACACATGTACTCGGCTCTTGTCGGCTCTTCTCGCCTCCGCTCACGTGACTGTGAGCGGAGCAGAGAAGAGCCGAAAAGAGCCGAGTGCACTCGCTATGTGTAGCTCGACGGCGATACACATGTACTTGGCTCTTGTCGGCTCTTCTCGCCTCCGCTCACGTGACTGTGAGCGGAGCAGAGAAGAGCCGAAAAGAGCCGAATACACTCGCTATGTGTAGCTCGGCGGCGATCGCTCCGCTCCGCTCACAGCTAGCGGAGATCGGCGGGGGATCGCTGGGGATCGGCGTATAACACGCACCCACGATTTTCCCCTGATTTTAAGGGGAAAAATGTGCGTGTTATACGCCGATAAATACGGTAAGTGAAAACTAAAAATGGTATACTAACCTTTCCATAATATTCATGGCAACATGCAATGGGTTGTAGCTCCACCCCTACAACCTGATAGGACAGGTTAACTATAAACTAAAGCAGACATGGCTCGCAGCATTCTCTGTAACTCTCACCATTTGGGTGGGAATCTGTATGCTGCTATGAAGATGCACCAGGAAAAGAAAATTACAGAAAGGTGAGTATACAATTTTTCTTTTTCCTGGAGCATCATGGCAGCATACAATGGGAACTAACTCGCCATACGGGAGGGTGCAAGAAAATGTTTGTAATGGTCAGTAGCGCAAGTATGCACAATGAGTTTTCCAAATTTTACTGTCGTGAGCTTAACCAGCAAGGGTCGGCTCTAGGCTTTGTGAGGCCTTAGGCAAAACTTAGACATGTGGCCCCACTCACGTCCATAATGGGAAAAATAATTCAAGCAATACAAATTAACTGGGGTATGGATAAGGCAACCATTGGGGGTTCAGGAGTGGGGCTAACAATTTAGGTGTGCTGTAACCTGTAGTGTTCAGATCTACAGCTCACGGAACATTGGTGTGATCAGAGAGCTGTGATATTAAAACAATTATTTTAAGAAATAGCATTAAATAATAGAAAAAAATATTAGAACTTATCTATTTTATGTGAAACTTGTGCTGTTTTCTTTCTGCACAGATACTCAGTTCTGGGTTTAACTTGAGATAAGCAGTATACAGGGGACAGCAGGGCAGAGTACAGGAGGTCAGGACACAATACGGGGGGGGGGGGCAGCATGGCACATGGTATGGGGCACATCAGTGCACATCAGGGTATGGGCACATCAGGGTATGGACACATCAGGGCACAGGGCACTGGACACAGCAGGGCACAGGGTATGGGCACATCAGGGTACAGCAGGGTATGGGCACAGGGTACAGGCACATCAGGGCACAGGGTACAGGGCACATGGTATGGGGCACATCAGGGTACAGGGTACAAGGCACAGCAGGGCACAGAGTATGGGGCACATCAGGGTACGGGCACAGCAGGGCACAGGGTATGGGGCACAGGGTACTGGACACAGCAGGGCACAGGGTATTGGGCACACTTTTCAGTAAGCACGCTCTCATGTCGTGCTGCTCCCCGATGGCCCCTCCCCTTCTCTCCTCCATCCCAGGTGATTTCACAGGCATACGATGAGAGGAGAGAAGGGGAGGGGCCACAGGGGAGTAGCCCGACATGAGAGAGTTCTTATTACAGCCGCTTCCCGCGCTACTCTGCATGTTGGCATTGCAGGGCACAGTGCATTATAAGCCCTGATAGGGCAAAACCTTGCCCAATCAGGGCACAGTGACTACAGTAGCTGTTGTTAAGGAGCAGGGCCGGGAAGCCATCCACTGCATCCTTAACAATGGATGAGTCATCAGATGTCAATGGGCTTCCCGCTGACAGCTGAATAAAAAATAAAAAAACATTGCCATCAATAGAAAAAATAAAAAAAAAAACGGCGTGGGGTCCCCCCCAATCTATACCAAGCCCTTTGGGTTTGGTATGGGTTTTAAGGGAAACCCCGTGCCACAATTAAAAAAAAACCTGTGTGGGGCCCCCCAAAACTTTTACCAGACCCTTATCTGAGCACGCAGCCTAGCAGGCCAGGAAAGGGGGGTGAGGCAGCGCCACCCTCCCTCCTGTACCACCCCAGGCAACATGCTCTCAAAATGGGGGAGTGGGAGTTTTGGAACGGGGGCTGTTTTAAAAAAAAATCTATGTCCCCTGATGTAGATCTATCATTATTCACAACGCCACGTACCCGAAAAAAAAAAAAGATCTGCCTGCAGCGAAGGCTAACCGCCTGCTGCAGGCTCCACCATTTGACAGTCCTTATATAGGTAAGGGGCAGAGCCACCTGGCGATGTCACCTGGTGGCACTGCCCCCTTGTGACATTACCAACTGGGGCATGCTGGGTTGGTGATGTCACAAGGGGGCGGTGCCACCAGGTGACATAGCCAGGTGGCTCCGCCCCTTACCTATAAAATAACTGTCATACGGCGGAGCATGCAGCAGGCGGTTGGCCTTCGCTGCGGGCAGATCATTTTTTTTTTTGGTCCGGCGGTGGCAGTGGCGTCGTGAGTAATGATCGATCGACATTGGGGGACATTGTTTTTAACTTTTTACATTTTTTTAACAAAGAACTTGTCAAAAACCTGTGTACTGTTTTTATTTATTTTTTACCCCAACTCATTCACATAGGGGGGCGGGGATCTAGGGGCTTCCAGATTCCGATAAGCCTCCTGCCCGCAAACTCCACACAACCACAGCCCAGGGTTGCCGGGAAGAGGCCCTTGTCCCCATCAAAGCACTCCCCCATGTTGAGGGCATGTGGTTTAAGAGGGAGGGGCTGCTCGCTCGCCCCCCCCCTTTCCTGACCTGCCGGGCTGCATGCTCGGATAAGGGTCTGGTATAGATTTGGGGGGGGGGCCCACACCATTTTTTTTTTTAATTTTGGCGTGGTGTTCCCCGTTTTTTCAGCCCTCAAGTATATTAAAATGCATTTTGTTTTCTTTAGAAATTACAGTTTTTCTGCAGCAGCTTCTATACAATGTATAGATGTGCCACTTTACCGGCAGACTAAGGGGACCCCCCCCCCCCTCCAGGCACTATATTTAAAGTAATTTTTTATTTTTATTGTTTCATTAAAATTACTACTCCCTTAAAAAAAATTGTTTTTAAAAATAAATGTTGTATTGATGCATATACCCTGGGGCAGTACCTGGATCCCCATAACTGATTTATGGCCAATAACTTTCATATAAGCCTTCAAAATAGGGACTTTTGATTTTTCATGTTCGGGTCCCATATACTTCAATGGAGTTTGGGCTCGGGGGCCAAACTTTTCCCCTGTTCTGGAGTTCTGGTACGAACCAAACAGGGTGGTGTTCGGCCCATCTCTAATCACTAGCCTTGCACACATCTGAGCATTATTAGCCATAACTGAATAGCATATGAGGTACCAAAATAAATAATACCAAGTGTCCATTTGTGGTCTTTGATCTTGGTACCAGAAATTTTCAAAAATGCTTCCAAAACGATTTAATCTATTTAATCTTTTGGCAAAATGAAAATAAAAAACAGCAATCACAAGGGTTTGAACTCAAGGTCTAAGCTATCACAGAAGATGACAGATATATTTTTACATCAGGGAAAACTTTTGACAGTGTATAAAAGGCCATGCTTGCTTGCTCTTTTCCCTTTGCTCTTTTGCTCTTTTTCCTTTTTTTATGTATTAAATTACACTGTAGCTAAAGCAGAGCACATCAAAATTGTATCGCATCTTCATAGGCTACAGCCATAGCCTGACAATCAAACATGATGAAATTAATGATTGTCAGTTTGGATAATGAAATGGCAGAAATCTGGTCTTCCTGATTCCTTCCAGTCAGTCTCTATAATTCTCACAGACAGCACTAAACTCCTAAATGATGGTGGTACAGTGTTATATAGAAGATAAGATCAAGCCACTGACACTAAGGCCCCTTTCACACTGAATCATTTTTCAGACGCTACAGCGCTAAAAATAGCGCCTGTATAGCGCCTGAAAAAAGCGGGGCCTTTCAGTCCAGTGTGAAAGCCGGAGGGCTTTCACACTGGAGTGGTGCGCTAGCAGGACGGTAAAAAAAAAGTCTTGCTAGCAGCATCTTTGGAGCGGTGAAGGAGCAGTGTATTTACTGCTCCTATACCGCTCCTACCCATTGAAATCAATGGGGCAGCGCGGCTATACCGCCGGCAAAGCGCCGCTGCAGCGGCGCTTTGCGGGGCGATTCTAACCCTTTTTCGCCCGCTAGCGGGGGTTAAAACTACCCCGCTAGCGGCCGAATACCGCTGCTTAAGCGATGGTAAAGCAGCGCTGCTTTACCGCCGACGCCCGCACCGCCCCAGTGTAAAAGGGGCCTAAGATTAGCTTAGGCCATCCCTGAATAAATAGGCAGAAAATCAATAAACAAAAACAAAAATCAGATGAAACATCAAATGGTGATCATTTAAGTTACCTCGTGGGACGGGGCAAACTCGTTGTGGGGTGCCTTTTACGGTGAACGTGCTTATCAATGCCCGCGAGTGGGGGGGGGGGGGGGCTGTGGTCTTGTGAAAGTCTAACATTAAGGCAGTTTCCTGACTTAGAGATGAGCCATGTCAATGTGTACAGCAATAAAAGTACAGAGTTACTCTGAAAATACTGTCCCATGTCACTACACACTGTTGTTGCAATCAGAAGAGACCCTGCTGAGCCAGTGCCCTCTCTACCAGTCCAGCGTAAGCCATGGATCTCTGTAACGTTGGTTTGGTTCCGGTTGCTACGGGAAACCAACTGCTGGGAGGGGAGCCAGGACGGCAACCCCCTCGCTTACTGAGGACCCATCACCTATATCAGATACCACACTTAACAACTAGTTGCATTGTAGTTGGTTGTCAGGTGTGGGTATGGAGATCGAGATGCTAAGAGGGTTTCCTCTGCGGCTAAGTGCAGCGCGCCCCTGGAGTTGGGAACAGGGAGCGCGATGCTCAAAGAAGCACGGTTTGCAAGGTGCTTGTTTGCAGTCAGATGAACTTGGCCACTGAGGGATGACTGAAGCAAGCTGAGCTGAACTTGCTGTGCTTGGTATGTGGAGAAACCAGGAGCCAGGCCAGAGGTCATACATGGATAAGTCAGTCCAGAACATAAACAGGGGCAAGCCAATGTCATACACGGAAGGCAGGAACAAGCAGAGTCCAGATGTAAGCCTAGGGTCAAAACCGTGAGATCAGGAAGCAAGGTCAAGGCAACCCGAGTCAACAACGGGTAATCACAGATCAGGAAACAGGGTCACAAGGCACACAGGGAAGCTGAGATAATCCAGCAATGTCCTGTTGTAAATGGCTGGCTTAAATAGTTGCCACCAGTGTCTGTCACGCCACTTGTGCGCCGCCACGCATGCTCAGCATTGCGAGTGCGTGTGTGCCGATGCGCGCCGGTGCACGCTCCTGCACGTCTCAAAACCCTCTGTGAGCGTCCATGTAGGTTCTGGGCAACATTGCCAGTTCTGTGCCGGCCATGTCCCTGACACTTGTTCTAACACATAGAAACTACATTACTCTTCCTGCTTGTCTTGCTGAGTAGATCTTTTGTAGTAACTTTGCTTGGTACCCCTTGTGTGCTTTACTGACTCAAGTTCTTTTGATACGACAAAACCAATATGCACCACTTTGAATAACTTCAGAGCAGGCTTAGAACAGTTTATGCAAGTTTTACTTAAGAGTTTCTGGCAATATAGATCAACCTGGACAATGTTGATTTCCTTTCCATAACCACGACTGTTTGGCTGCTCAGGCATGCTTCTATAAGGCTGTGGATGATGTCAGACATATTTTAAGGTTTTATTTTGTAATATGTTATATAAAAATTAGTGCCTTTTTTTATTAAAAATTTAAGAAATTCAGAAACCAGGATGTCATCTCTTTCTAAGGTTAGGTAACAATGAGGTTAGCTTTAACCCAGGTTTTAAACTATGATTGAGTGACATAGGTTTCTTTATTTTGGTTTTTATCGAGGTAATTTTATCTTATTACGATCAGCTCCCTTTATGCTAGAATACTGGCGTGCTATTACACTGCGGCTGCGCCGTTTCGATTGGAGGTTTATCGGGTTGTTAGGTGTTTCCATGACAATATAAATACGAGCAGGCTGACGAGTTGTCTCCGACCCCACGCTGAAGAAGTCCCACCCACAGGACATAACGCATACGGGGGGGAGAAGTCACATCTGGTGTCACCCACGGCCATCTTACTGGTTTGAAACGAGATGTATTACATACTTGTTTGCTAGCACTCTGCCGGAGTGCTTTGCTTGTGAGTAGATTTGCTTCTTTTTTACTATTCCATTAAATATTCAAATGGAGAGCACTAGATTGTCCCCTTCTTTTTTGTCCATATGTGTTATGTGACCATCGGCTGGATCATACGCGATCAGTACTCCAGGTGTGGGTCAAATGCTGTATGACCTTCATAGGTCGAGTCCATGAGGTGAGAGGCTGGAGTATCTGTGGTGGATGGGCTAAAATCACCTCTTTACTGTCTCTGTCCATGATTGCACCTTAGGAGGCTCCTCTTATCCATTCACATACAAGATTGGTTTTATCATCAATCAGGTGACGATATGGACTATTTAGTTTAATTTGATTACGCTGCACTATATTCTATGTATTATCTGATTGAGGTGTTTTGAATTATCCTTAAGTGTCAGCTAGCATTCCTTGATTTCATTTTAACAATTATTTTTAGTTTATCTATGCAGAATATTTTTTTCGTTTATATACCTCTATAAGGTCCATATTGGCATCTTCCAAGGGCTGGTTGATCTCTGGATCTGCAGTCCTCCTCCACAGACATAACAGCATGTCCTGCCTCATTGTGAACCGAACGCTACCAAACCCAGCCTTCCCCTATTTATAACACTGGCGGGTAGACTGGATTTAAAAAGCCCGGGAACAGCAGCAAACATATTAACACTTTTCCCCCAGTCTGGGCCAGCACCTAACTAAAACCATACTCCTGTAGGCAACCTACCTACACCCTGAATATATCCAAGCAGAGCTACAGAGAATTGTACAATTCATAAATTGCTTGGGTTTTTTTTTGTGATTTTCTGCAGATCGGGTATATCTGCATACAAGTATGCAAGCCATTAAACTAACAAATCTTCTGAATAAGTCATCACTTTTAGTAATACAAATATGAACTAAGGTTTCTGTTCAGGGTGTGACTTTCTTTGGTAGCTTCTAGGGGCTTTCCTGTACTTGTCTCATTGTACTTTGTAAAGGGAATACAACGAATAGAATTGCATATTTCTGATTAATAAAGTGATTCTCTAAATTATGCCCTAACAGTATTTTTAACCTTAAACTTAACGCCTGACAAGCAGCCTGTAAGCAAGTTAAAATAGCCTGTTAGGTGCTGACCCGGCTGGGTGGGTAGTAGTTAAAGTAATTGTAAAATCAATTTTTTTTTTTTTTAAATAACAAACATGTTATACTTACCTGCTCTGTTACAGTGGATTTGCACAGAGCAGCCTGGATCCTCCGCTTCTCGGGTCCCTCTTTGCTGCTCCTGGCCCCTCCCTCAGGTCGAGTGCCTCCACAGCAAGCAGCTTGCTATGGGGGCACCCGGCCCTACCCCCTTTCTCTTTTAATTGGCTAACTGACTTTGACAGCTGCGGTAGCCAATGGCGCCACTGCTGTGTCTCAGCCAATCAGATGATCGAGGGACTTGTGGACATCGCTGGACAGAGATGGGGCTCAGGTAAGTATTATAGGGTGCTGGGGAGGCTGCTGCACATAGAAGGCTTTTTATTTTAATGCATAAAAATGCATTAGGATAAAAAAAAAAAACTTCTGCCTTTACAACTCCTTTAATGTCTTTTCTGGTTCTTTGGTCTTTTGGCGGGTACTTCTCTGGGACCAGCCCACTAATCCTGTGATATATAAATATGAGAAAGTGGTACAGTTTGAGGAAGCCAGCAAAGCCTGCAATATATTCTGCAAGAAGTTCCCCCCCCCCCCCCTCAAGAGCTGGAGCTCGAAAGTGTGGAGCCCAGAGCCCCTGATGGAGGCGGCTAAGGTCAGTTTGGGTTCAAGTTATCTCTAACAGCATGTTCCTGACCAAGGTCTAGTAGAGAGTTAAGATTGGGCTTGTAAGGTAGAGAGACAGCTAATGACACCTGCGAGGAGAAGAACAATGCTGCTTATCACCATCGGGATGTAAAGTCATCAGAGCCTGGGGTTTGCCCCGCAGACACCAGCCCTGGAGGAATGCCTTTGATGGACTTGTGTTACATGATCAGTACCTATGCAGGTATGCCTGGGCTACTCACCTGGTCTGAAGTTACCAGACAGTACAGCCAGATCCTCCAATGCAGAGGCAGCACAGCTTGGGAAAGATGACATGACCAGCCTGGCTGATTGGACTGTGTACTAGCAGCAGCATATTGTAGTGTCCTCAGCTCTGCCCACTCTCCCTCCTTCTCTTGTCAGCACATTCTTTTATGTGTTTTTAGCAGAAAAAACACTAAATACTCCTAAGCTTCTAAAAGCTTATATTCTAAACCCTCCCAAACTCCTGTACAAAAATGCTTTATATGAGTACTTTTTTCTGCCAAGGAAACTGGCTGGTATCAGAGATTCTTAGGAACTTACACTAGTTCTATGAAAAGTTACATTGAATTATTTTTTTTCTTGAATATTAAACCACATTAACTTGTGTTTTCAAAATGAGTCAGTAAACCACAGGCAGAAGATAGCAAGGCAATATTAGCCGCAACAATTGAAAAGATACACCCTGAAATGATTGTGGATGGGTTTTTCCACTCTAATGCAATTGAGGATGATCTTATAGGAACCTCGGTAAAAGGGGAAGGGCTTAAAAATGCTAATTTTTTTTAATTTTTTTTTATTTTTTTCACCACTAAAACTGCTTTCATAAACATAAATAAAATGATTACAGTGAGAAAATATGCTTGTTCAACAAAATAAAAATAGGTCAAGTATTACCAAGAAATGGTTGCCTGTACCAATACCCAATTAAAGCTGGTAACTCAAAAAGGTTATATAGCCAGAGCTTGGAAGTTCCCTCATTACCCTTTGCAGAAGTCAAGCACTCAGTTTCTCAGGTCATGTTTAATTAAAAAAAAAAAAGTAAAAAGAAAAGGCTTTACAGAATGACACTATGAAAAGATTCCCAATGATCTGGGAACTGTGGGTCACATCCTACCTTCCTTCTACGTTGCATGATGATTCTCAGACACTCTGAAACTAGAATACCTAGGCATTGCATTGAGATTGAAGTTTTGCATATCTCTAGTAACTCTGCCCCCCCCCCCCCCCCAATTCTACCTTACCCATCCTCTCTCCTCCTTTCCTCCTTAGGCCCCTTTCACACTGGGGCGTTTTTCAGGCGGTAAAGCGCTAAAAATAGCGGCTGTATACCGCCTGAAAAAATCCGGCCCCATTCACTCCAGTGTGAAAGCCGGCGGGCTTTCACACTGGAGCAGTGCGCTAGCAGGACGGTCAAAAAAGTCCTGCTAGCAGCATCTTTGGAGCGGTATAGGAGCGGTGTATTCACCGCTCCTATACCGCTCCTTCCCATTGTTTAGAATGGGACACTGCGGTGATACCGCGGTAATACCGCCGCAAAGCGCCGCTACGGCGGCGCTCTGCGGGGGGTCTTTAACCCTTTTTCGGCCGCTCGCGGGGGTAAAACCGCACCGCGAGCGTCCGAAAACCGCGGCTAAAACGACGGTAAAACAGTGCTAAATATAGCGCTGCTTTACCGTCACCGCGGCTCCCCGCCCCAGTGTGAAAGGGGCCTTATACAGTGGTGTGAAAAAGTGTTTGCCCCCTTCCTCATTTCCTGTTCCTTTGCATGTTTGTCACACTTAAGTGTTTCGGAACATCAAACCAATTTAAACAATAGTCAAGGACAACACAAGTAAACACAAAATGCAATTTGTAAATGAAGGTGTTTATTATTAAAGGTGAAAAAAAATCCAAACCATCATGGCCCTGTGTGAAAAAGTGATTGCCCCCCTTGTTAAAACATACTATAACTGTGGTTGTCCACACCTGAGTTCAATTTCTCTAGCCAGACCCAGGCCTGATTATTGCCACACCTGTTCACAATCAAGGCATCACTTAAATAGGAGCTGCTTGACACAGTAAGGTCCACCAGAAGATCCTTAAAAGCTACACATCATGCCGAGACCCAAAGAAATTCAGGAACAATTGAGAAAGAAAGTAATTGAGATCTATCAGTCTGGAAAGGGTTATAAAGCCATCTCCAAAGCTTTGGGAATCCAGCGAACCACAGTGAGAGCCATTATCCACAAATGGCGAAGACATGGAACAGTGGTGAACCTTCCCAGGAGTGGCCGGCCGCCCAAAATTACCCCAAGAGCGCAGCGACGACTCATCCAAGAGGTCACAAAAGACCCCACAACAACGTCCAAGGAACTGCAGGCCTCACTTGCCTCAGTTAAGGTCAGCGTTCATGCCTCCACCATCAGGAAAAGACTGGGCAAAAATGGCCTGCATGGCAGAGTTCCAAGGAGAAAACCACTGCTGAGCAAAAAGAACATCAAAGCTCGTCTCAATTTCTCCACAACACATCTTGATGATCCCCAAGACTTTTGGGACAACATTCTGTGGACCGATGAGACAAAAGTGGAACTCTTTGGAAGGTGTGTGTCCAAGTATATCTGGCGTAGAAGGAACACTGCATTTCAGAAAAAGAACATTATACCAACAGTAAAATATGGTGGTGGTAGTGTGATGGTCTGGGGCTGTTTTGCTGCTTCAGGACCTGGAAGACTTGCCGTGATAAAAGGAACTATGAATTCTGCTGTCTACCAAGAGATCCTGAAGGAGAATGTCCGACCATCTGTTCGTGTACTCAAGCTGAAACGAACTTGGGTTCTGCAGCAGGACAATGATCCTAAAACACACCAGCAAGTCCACCACTGAATGGCTGAAGAAAAACAAAATGAAGACTTTGGAGTGGCCTAGCCAAAGTCCAGACCTGAATCCTATTGAGATGTTGTGGTATGACCTTAAAAAGGCCGTTCATGCTCGAAAACCCTCTAATGTAACTGAATTAGGACAATTCTGCAAAGATGAGTGGGCCAAAATTCCTCCAGGACGCTGTAAAAGCCTCATTGCACGTTATCGCAAACGCTTGGTTGCAGTTGTTGCTGCTAAGGGTGGCCCAACCAGTTATTAGGTTTAGGGGGCAATCACTTTTTCACACAGGGCCATGATGGTTTGGATTTTTTTTCACCTTTAATAATAAACACCTTCATTTACAAATTGCATTTTGTGTTTACTTGTGTTGTCCTTGACTATTGTTTTAAATTGGTTTGATGTTCCGAAACACTTAAGTGTGACAAACATGCAAAGGAACAGGAAATGAGGAAGGGGGCAAACACTTTTTCACACCACTGTAGCTCTATATCAGTGATCTCCAAACTGCAGCCTGGGGGCTGGATGTGGTCCTTTGCTTGCTTTTAGCTGGCCCTTGGGGCACTATTTCATTTACTCCCTCCAACAATGGGGTACAATTACTCACAATGACAGCAACAATGGAGCCCAAAGACACCAATGATGAGGCACAATTCCTCCCAATGACACCAATGATAAGCACAATTCCTCCCAATGACAACAATGATAAGCACAATTCCTCCCAATAACACCAAGGATGTAGCACAATTCCTCCCAATGACACCAAATACGGAGCCCAATGATAGGACACAGTTCTTACTAATGACACCAAAGATGGGGCATTGTTAACTCCAACTAATGCTGGGACATTTTCTATTCCTGATGGCCCCAAAGTCAGAAGGACAAAAAACTGTCCCTTTGTTTAGAAAGTTTGGAGACCCCTGCTATATGATACTTGCACAACCTCTACCCACCCTGGGTTTGGACAAGATTTTTTTTTTCTGCTGACTAGGCACTTTTCTGTTTTGTATTTATCTAAATGTTGTACTTACCCTGGTTAAGCTGTCCTCAACTTCACTCAAATGAATCTTACATGTTCTTGTACTAGATTGTTTAATTTTTTTGGGGGAAAAAATAAAAATGTATTCAAAAAAATCAGAAATCATAAGATGCATTAATCTGACTTTAGATAACTACATACAATAAGATGCTCATGGGCTGTGGCACATTATCATGGATTTTTATAAAACCTTACTAACAGTCAAAAGGAATTTGTAGTGGGCTTTCTTATTTTCCTTTATTCGAACATTTCATTACTACATTTAGAAACACTTTAGAATGATGCCCTCTAGCTCACCTTAGATGAAACTGTTTTTATGGAAAGGTACTCGCTTTTATCTTTATATCTCAGCTGCAATTGTTCAAGGCTGTGAGCTTAGGCCTGTCCAGAAATAGCAACTCGGGGAAAAAAAAAGATAAAAAAAAAAACAAACAGCACTCATGCCAGGAAAGTGGGGGGACACAATGGGACATCTGGGAATGAGGCAGATACAAGACAGCTTTGTCTTTGTCTATTTTGATGTGTGATCTCACATTGGAAAGGTTTTCAGTTACTATAAGCATATATATAAATCATTCAAAACTGTGAATTAGCCAGCACATTACAGAAAAACCCTGCAAGCTGTTTAGTGTACTCACAATAGAATGCAGAATTGTTTTTGTTATATTGGAGATTATAGTGGTGAGCCAGTGTGAGTGAATTGATTTGCTGATTTAGAGAATTATGGGATGTTAGACTGATTTGTCACTGGTAGATATGCATGAATGATAATGACAGCCCCAATGTATGCAGGCAGTTATATACATCTTTATCACTTTCAGACCTTTGCAGAGAGACCACTGTTTGCACACAAAGGATTAACAGACTTTATATGGCTCCCAAGGTTAATGAAAGCTGCTTTTTCACTCTCCTTGGCCGTTTGTTCTAGGCAGTACACAAATAACAAGCAGATACACCAATACCCAGAACACTAAATAAAATAAGCTTATTATATAACTTATTATATAAACTACCCTAAACGACCCTGTAAAACATTCTAAATAAAGCAAAAAAAAAAAGTATTAGTCGTTGTGTCTAAAGCCCTGGCTAGCTTTGTCTACATATTGAAGTTTACATGGAAATGTGATCACATATATAATATTTTCAGATCCACACTCCACTAGAGGTGTATTGTACCATGGAATCATGGCTGTAGTGAAGATGATTTAAACCAAATCAACTGCACTTTGTGCCCCAATCATTAAAGTGTTTGTTACCCCAACACTTCATATTCCTGATATGTGCCTGCTGTACCATGTACTTGTATGAGAAAGTATCCTGTTCTCTTTGTATTGCTTCCTTCATGTGAAATCCCTGGTGTTCCTGCCAGTCCCTCTGCTTTCTTATTAAAAACTGACCACATTAAGCAGAAGAACACACTGTGGTCAGTCCTTTAGCTGTACTGAGAACTCAGCCTGGTCTCCTCCAATGATCAGACTTACCAGACCACTATAAAGGTCAACCAATATACGAGGTGTGTCTAAAAAGTTTGGTGAATGGTATCAGAAAACAAACAAAACAGAAGATACAAAACCGAAGATACAAACAAATTACCTTCATTGGCCTTCAAAATAATTGCCTTCCTTCACAACACACTTTTGGTAAGGTTCATAAATCTTCTGGAAATTGTCGGCAAAGGCCTCTTTAGAAATCGATCGCAGAACCGCTGTCACACATTCTTGGATTGCCGCCATGTCTGAAAATGGCGCACAGTGACTACGTTTGATTGCCCGCAGTGGGTTTACCATGACAGTCACATGTACTCCACTCTAGGTGGTGGTGCTTCTTCCGGATAGCCACGTGCATGTGCGCCCACCTGGCCCATGTTGCCGATGAGATATTGGACCATTCACCAAACTTTTTAGACACACCTCGTATGTTCATTCAGAAATGCTTGTGCCCTCCCAGGTGAGTACCACCACCACTGTAGCACTCTGCCTTTTACCACTAGATGAGACCTCCAATCTATAGATAGGTCTTAACTCGCTTTCCAAGCTCATCTAAACCTTGTTTTTTTGTAACCATCTTCAATGATATCTATTGGATGGTTCTTGCAGAATATTTATTTTGCCTATTAATCATAGTCTATGAAATTGGTACAATTTCAGTACCTCTCAAACTGCCTAAGATGTACATTTCCTAACCAGGTTCTGTGGCGAATGTTATAAAAGTCAAGGGAACCGTTATTATTAACCTTTGTGAAACAGAAAATTGTATAATGATTATGCTTTCCATAAAGGGAATTACAATACATTGAAGTACTCCATTGCATGTGGTGTGGGTTAACGAGAGGCTTCACCTGTTGTCATTTACATGTTTGATGAAGGAGGATATTAAATGGGAGTCACCTTCCCTAATGATAAGCAGATCATTTATCATTATTTCTAGAACTCTGCTTTCTTGTTAAAAGGGTTCCGGGAGCAAAAATAAATCTGTTCAAATTACTCCATATACAAATTAGCTTGGACCCATTTGTAAATAAACTGTCCAAAAAGACACAATAGTGTTTTTAAAAAGATTGAATTGTTTCCAAAAGAAAAATAGCTTGGTGTTTGGGCATGAGGTGATCCGATTTTAAGTATTGGTTTGCTGCCTCTGTGCGCATTTCAGGTGGATTATTTTATTACAGCGATGATACATCTACAGTCAACCAATGACACTGATCTGTCCATATAACATCTTCATGCATTTCATCATAGTCATATTCTTTAGAAAGAAACATAGATTTTTTACAAATTTCTGAAGATGAAAGTCATTACAATGATAAAGGCGGAATGTTAGAAATGCAATACTTGAAATGATAAGCCTCCCTGGAGGGTTCAACAGACATTTAGGATTTATTAGAAAGGTGATAAAAGAAAGAGAGATTTCATTTTTTTTGGCGCTTGTTTACATATAGCACAGTGGCCAGCATTTTTCTTCATTGGAAGAATTCTAGTCATTGTTGCTAGGACACACAGTAGACAATTGTTTTCTATGTGTTCTGTTCACACTGAAACGCAGCCTGGAGTTGTGGTGCAGTGAACTGTGATAAAATGCAGACATGCTACATTTTATTGCAGCGCACAGAAGGGATCACATATCACTGTACAGCAGTGCAACGCACTATGCTGCTGAATGGGGACACAAATGAAATATCACTTTGTGAACTTCACATAAAGTTCATACAAAAAGAAAAAAAAGGGAGTTGTGTAAAGTGCTAAAATGCACCCCATACTGCCCCCTTCTGCTGCCTCACTGCAACAGGAATGGAGAACTACCCACACACGGCCCACTGCAGTTTAGTGTGTGGGTAGTGTGAACTGGTCCATATTGTTAAAATTATTATTTTTGTTTAGTAAGCAAACCTTTCCCACATGCCTCCACTTGCTGCCAATCGCTGTATAGGTACATCGCTTGAGTTCAAGTGGTTGTACCGGGATGATGCCTGCAGCTGCAGGCATCATCCTGGTACTGTTTTTTTAGAGCCGGCAGTTGACTCACTTGTAAGAGCAATCGGAGTGGCTAACTAGCCGCTCTATTTCTGTTACAAGCATCGGGAGGGTACGTCTCCCATCTCGTTGCCTTCTGCGGCTCCCTAGGCGCTCACTCGTCCCACCAGGAGACCCGAGCAACCAGCCGGCATGTCCACCGACTGGCTGGACACCTGAACAAAGCCAGGATCGGCTTTAATTGGGTCTCCATATCGGTAACCCGGATGTCATCGGCACCATTTAAAAAAAAAATAAAAGCATTAAAAAATGCAGATGTTGGTGTTTTAAATGTTTTTAAACGCAGAGGAGGGATTTGGGGTCTTTTAACCCTGACATGTGCCTATTGCTGTCACAAGTAATGTTTGCATCCTTTGTGACAGCAATAAAAGTGATAAATAAGCAGCAGTTTAAAACTATTTTTTTAAAAGCGCCCCGTCCCCCCATGCTCACATGCAAAGACGACCACACACGTTGGTCCCGCACGCGAGCAAACAGCTATCATCCCACACATGTGAGGTATCACCACGAATGTCAGATCATGGACAGTAGCCCTCCTCTGTAAATCGAAAGTGGTAACCTGTAAAGACTTTTAAAGCTTTGCCTTTGGATAGTAAAATTTACGCCGTTTGTGGCCATTGCATGGTGTGCGCAATTTTAGAGCGTGACATGTTTGGTATCTATTTACTCTGCGTAACATCATCTTTTACATTTTACAAAAACAACGGGCTATGTATTCATTTTTTTTTCATTAAAATTTAAAAAAGTATATTTTTTTCCCCAAATCTGCATTTGAATAACCCCTTCACGAATACCTGTGTGACATAAAAAATGGCAGAACCTACCAATTTATTCTCTAGGGCCTATGCTTTAAAAAATATATATATAATGTTTGGGGGTTCTAAGACATTTTCTAGCAAAAAAATACTGATTGTTACATGTAAACAAAAAGTGCCAGAAATGGCCTGGAGCTGAAGTGGTTAATAAAAGTGATGAAATTATTGGAGAAAGGGTCTTCTTGGATGTAATACAACGGTTGGTAGTAAGATTGGTCTCTCAGAAAGTGTTTTTCTTCTTTGATATAATCATCCTTTCAGTCCATATTTCTTATGAAAATATTAGAACAGTTTATTTATTTTTTTGATCTCTAAAACCAGTCATAAGTAGGGTCTGAACCAGGGTTAGAAGTTGCCTTTGTATTGGGCTGGATTAACCTCACTTAGGCCGGCCATTAGGGATGGGCTGAACACCCCCCTGTTCACAGCAGTACTCCCGAACAGGGGAAAAGTTCTAACCCGAACAGTGAACCCCATTGATGTCTATGGGAGCCGAACAGGAAAAATAAAAAGTGCCCATTTAAAATGACTCGCCCGGCTATTTAAAAATAAGCAAAAAACGGCATTGCCCCCCCTCCCTAGTCCATACCAAGCCCTTCCGGTCTGGTATGGATTTAAAAAAAAATCGGCGTGGGGTCCCCCTGAAAGAAACACACCAGACCCTTATCTGAGCACGCAACCTGGCAGGTCAGGAAAAGACGAGCCATACCAGGCCACATGCCCTCAACATGGGGGGCTGCTTTGGGGCGGAGGGGGGGGGGCTCTGCGCCCCCACCTCAAAGCACCTCTTTCCCATGTTGATGGGGTCAAGGGCCTCTTCCTGACAACCCTGGCCTGTGGTTGTCGGGTCTGCGGGTGGGGGGCTTATCGGAATATGGAAGCCCAGATCCCGCCCCCCCCCCCATGTGAATGGGTATCGCGTACCCATTCATCAAAATAGTGTCAGAAAGTAAGAAAAACAGGAGACAGTTTTTGACAAACCCTTTATAAAAAAAAAAAAGTGTATTGTACCAATCACGACGCTCGACGGACACGAAAAATAGAGAAGAAATAAAACGCTTTCACGTTCTGGAAGGCCTCCTGCTGACTTCTCGCCCTGCACTTTGACCACACGTATATAAGAGCTGTCAAAGTGCAGGGTGAGCAGTCGTGGGAGGCCTCCCAGAAGGCGGAAGCATTTTTTTTCTCTCTCTATTTTACTGGGTCAGTCGGTCATCGTGATTGATGGTGGATTTACATCGCGGGACACTTTTATCTTTTATACCATTGCTATCATGCTTCTCAATATTTTTATACTCTAATGCCCAAGACAGACGGGAGCTTTTCATCGTATATTCCGATCATGTGTATGCCCCATTGGACTTTTTATGTCGAAAATTCTAATGGACCTAGAAAGAGAACATGTTCTAAATTTTTCTGACGGAACCAATTCCTATCGGGAAAATCGCTCGTCGGTATCCTTTTCCGACGTACCAAAAACAACGCATGCTCTGAAGCAAGTTGGCTACTGGCTATTGCACTTCCTTTTTCTAGTCCCGTTGTACGTGTTGTACGTCACCGCGTTCTAGACAGTTGGCCTTTGGTGTGACCGTGTGTAGGCAAGACAGCTTCCTTTAAAATTCCGTCGGAGAAACCTTCAGAGTTTATTCCGACGGCAAAACCGCTTGTGTGTACGCGGCATTATATATGACTTTTAGTTTTGTATTATACGGATTATATTACTTTTGTTATATAGGATATAATGTATATTATAAACATAACCCCCCCCCATAATATTTCTAATGTAGCATCATATGTGTCCATGCACTATATATATATACCGGTAACTAAGGAAACGTACTTGAACCTTTGTACTCTAGGCAGAAATAACAGTTCATACCCTCTCTACAGGTATGTGGTAAAGTGCTTTGCATGAGATGGGACACAGCAGGAAAGGTCAAAGTGACGCTGAAGGTACTAATGCCAGAAGGTCATAATAACAGTCATCCAATGTGCATCTCCAGAAATAGGTCATCAATAGCAAACCGCCTCACATTGTTGTGTTTTTTGTCTTGGCAAGTTTACTTGTCTATATTGAAAGACTGAGTGTACTATGGAGGGTTGCATTCACTCATCAGCTTCTGCATCCACATTGTTGCCTTCCTTTTCATTATATTTCAGTAAAAAAATGAAATAAGAAGTGACACGTGAAACGTAATAAGGACATTTTGTTCTGATTTTACTTGAGCATAATTAAATATAAAAGCCTATACTAGGAAAATCCACAAACACACTATTCAGCGCAAATTGGACTAATATTCCTTGGCTCCATCTTGCAAGCCAGCATTGAAAATTCCCTGCATCACAGCAGTAAGAACACAAAAATATAACTATATACTGTACATTTAGACGGCTATGAAATACATATACTGTATGTAATATGTTTACAATTTCACCTGTCAAAGTTAATAGTTCTGTGAAGCAAAATGTTATCATTTGCATGCCTGCACCATGGTGCATAGGCAAGCAGGTGACACACTTTAAAGCAGTATTAAACCCAAAACCAAAAATGGAAAATATTGCAGCTTACCGGTCATTAGATTTGGTGGCTGCATTCATTTTTTTTATCTTAGGCTTTTTTTCTCTCGGTTTTCACCTGGTGATTTGGCCACACACCTCTTGATGAAGGAGCACATGGGGCACCTTTGGACAACAGCATTGTCAGTCTGGGGGGAGAAGAGTGTTCAATGGACTAGCGTATTTAAATACACTAACAAATTGAAGCCCAAACTCCAGCTCACACTTAATAGGAAGTTACAGCATACAGTTTTTCCTTTTGGGATAAAGGTTTACATAGGTAAATTATTATATTATTTTTATACACAATTTACAATGTATAGGGGGGACAACACAATTACAGTACAATTCAAAAGGTAAAGGAGGGCCCTGCTCATAGAGCTTACATTCTAAAGGGAGGGGTGGTGGTACAAAAGGTAATAGCTGCTGAGAATGATTTGATGGGGGTAAATAAAAGCTGTTTATTGTAACCACCCGCTGCTAGTGTTAAATGGTTTGTATCATCTCTGTAACTGATACATTCTGCTTGAGAGCTTGTTCTTTTGAAAAACAACAGACTTACCGGGTAAATTAAAAGATGAAAATAGAAGAAAAAAGGCTAAAAAAAGAAAATGAATGCAGCCATCACATCTAAGAATTGGTAAACTGCTAAATAAGAAATGTTTGCCTTTGAGTTCAATACTGCTTTAAAATGGTATTAACCACTTCAGCCATGGAAGATTTCCCCCCCCTTAATGACCAGGCCATGTTTTGATACGCGATACTGCATTGCGTTGCTTCAACTGACAATTGCACAGTCATGCGACGCTGTACCCAAACAAAATTAAAGTTTTTCCCCCTCATCTCTGCGGTCTTTCTTTTTTGCGCTATTAACAAAGAAAGGGCGACAATTTAAAAAAACAAAACAATATTTTTTACTTTTTGCTATAATAAATATCCCCAAAAATGTTTTTAAAAAACAAATTTCTTCATCAGTTTAGACCAATATGTATTC
>CM053026.1:515819672-515846697 GCA_028564925.1 Lithobates sylvaticus | reverse complement strand
TCCTTTAACATCAAACCCTCAATATTCTCTGACAATAAAGCTGTAGTCCATCTGGCCAGCCTTTTACAATTCACATCCGCTTCTTTCCATTTCCCATTGGCTAACATGACTATAGGAGTGTGATGACTAGCAATGATGACCCTTTGTGTACCTGTCAAGTATCTGAATTTGTTGATTGCCCAATAACAACACAGCACCATACGAGTACATAAAGGATACTTTTGTTCTACAGATGATAGTAAACGTGATGCATAGGCTAAAGGTCTTTGTTTTCCAAAATAATCTTGGGTAAGTGCAACGGACAAAGTGCTAAGGCCTACATGTGGATAGAGTCTGAATTCTTTGTTGGGGTCTGGTGATGCTAATGAAGGGGCATTGCCTAAAGTTTCCTTTAACGCTTCAATAGCTTGTGTGTGCTCTGATTTCCATATCCATTCATCTTGCTTCAGCAGATCATACAAACACTCTGTTAATGATGCATAATGAGGCACAAACTCCCTGCAGAAACCTGTCATGCCTAAGATCTGTCTCAGACTTTTTTCATCAGTGGGCAAAGGTAGTTTAGCTATCAGCTCAACCCTTTGTTCATTGATACTCCGCCCTGACTGTGCTACAGTAACACCCAGAAATTGGACTTCCTGCTTCCCCAATTGTATTTTCTTTGGATTAACTTTCAAACCTGCTTCTCTCAAAAGCAATAACATTTCACTCACATCGTTCACGTGCTCCTCCATAGAGGCTGACCCAATCAAAATGTCATCAACATATGAAATTACTCTTTCAGGTTTTGAAAACTTATCAATCACTTCTTTCATATGTGAGTGAAATATTGCTGCACTGTCTTTGTAGCCTTGTGGAAGAACTGTCCAATAATATTGAAGGCCCGCCCAGCTGAAGGCTGTTTTGTATTGACATGTTGGGTCAAGGGGTAAATTCCAATAACTGTTACTGATATCAATGACCGTAAACCATTTCATTTCTGGTGTCAACTTGGCAATCATTTCAGGGTAAGCTGCCACCACAGGTGCCATACTTTTAGCATATTTGTTTAAGGCACGGTAATCTATCGTCAGCCTGAACGACCCATCGGGCTTGATGACTGGCCAGGCTGGCGAATTGCAAACTGATGCACCCCTTTTTAATGTACCTTGCGCCTCCAATTGTTTTATAGCTTCTGTTATAGGTTTAATGGCCTCTTTCGGAACTGGGTATTGCTTAACAGGTGCAGGATCAAATCCTTCCAATAAAATCATTGTATTCATCCTACCACAATCTTGTTTATGTTTAGCCATTATGTCTTCAAATTCACCCATCAGACTATCCCAACAGGGATCCCAATCTCCATGTAACACACCAACGGGCTTCACTGCTGCTGTTACTAATTCCATGGGAGGATGCCACACATGACCCAATCCGTCATTTTCCGACATTATCCACAACTTCATGTTTGCAAGATCAATCACCAAACCCTGCTGTACACAGACATCAGCACCAATTATGTCCTGATTTTCACAAACAACGTCACACTCCCACTTCTCTCCCCCTATTTGCATCTCAACACCACGCACAAAAGGAGCTTCAATGGAATGTCCAGTGACACCTGTTATTTTAATTTTCTCATTTCCAGGGACAACTGATTTACTAAAACTAATAGCTGTCCCACTATCTAACAGCGCATTTACACGAGTTCCCCCTAATGTTACATCAACAGTGGGCCGCCCCCAGGAATCTAATGTTAAATCGGTTAAGAATCGGCAAGAAGGGGCGTGGGGGGGCTCGGAACCCCTAACAATGACTGGTAGAGGGGGACACAGCACTTTCCTTTCCTACTGCTGCTACTTTGACCCCTCCTGCTTTTATTCTTTTCATTTCTTCCTGTATTTTATATAGCTCCTCCTGCAAACGATCTCTTTCACTTCTCATTTCACTAAACGGCACCCAAGGCTGTTTACTAGGTTTTTCTCTGGATTCTGGCCTCCTGTAACTACCTGAATTGTTATAAGATCTTCCTCTCCATGGTCCTAAATCATCTCTATTTTGCTGCCCCTCGACTCTAAAAATTCTAGCTGCATCAACCGCAAGACTGTCTTCTCTACACTTTCTCCTCCACAAATTATCCGCTCTTACCAAGATATCACTATAATCACTAGGATCAGGTGTAACAGATAAAATGCCTTCCCTGACATCACCATCCAATGCTTCTAATAACATTGACCTATGAACCAAACCACCACGTTCAAAACCGGGATTTCCAGTCATGACATTTTCCATCACACTGCTAATTCTATCTGCAAGTTCATATGGGCATTCATTCTTCATTTGCTTAATTTTTCCTGACAAGCACACATATGTCGTCGCACCATACAATGCTTTCAATAATTCCTTTAAAACATCCTTAGTTTTATGACGCTGGCCACAATTTTGCAAAACCCGTGCCCATAATCCATTGCCTATACTTTTCTGCAAAATTCTAGCTAGGTCCTCAATATTCAAGTTGTATGTGTCTCTGACTCTCTGCAAATCACAAAACCATTTCATGAACCTATTTACATCATAGCGGGGTACCTGACCTATCTCTCTTATAATAGCTTCCATCTCCTGTGGCTTTAGTTGTTTTGTGATCAATTTAATTTCACTTGAATCGTCAGTGTTCAATACAGTTGTTGTAGTGGTAGGAGCTGCTGGTATGCATGGGGCTGCATGTAAATCACCCCAGGGATATATTGGCTTATAATCTTTGGTATCAAGCTTTATAGAGGTATCATTTTGATCTGGGTAACTTGATTTTTCTGCCAATTTATCAAAAGCAATGTTAGCAGCATGTTTACACTCCTCCAACTGTTTCTCAACAATTTGTATTTTTACTGACAATTCCTCATTGACCCGCCTTAAATCATCACATAATTTAGCCTTTTCAATCAGTGCCTCCCCAGTAGTGATAGCATGTAACCTGAGATCTGATATCCTCTCATTCAACCCTTTCTCCTTCTCCTCATATCTCTGAGTCTGTTCCAGAATTTTCTGCTTTTTTTCTTTAACCTCCCCTATTAATTCTGTACAACAAGACAGTAGTCCCTGAATAATGATACCCTTACGTTTCCTTTGTTTTGTTTTCTTATCAAAGACACTATCAGATAAAAAGCATTTCATTAAATCCCATGACTGTCTATATTCTTGGGGAATCTCGTAAGGCCCCCCATGACTTTTTATATAATTTAACAGCCATATATTCACATCCTCTCCCTTAGTACTATTGTCCCCACTAGACACAGCCAAAGCCATTGTAAAAAATACAATGAGAAAAAAAATTATATTTAGAAAATAATGAACAAGGCACACTTACCAATTGTTAGGTTTCCTAGAACTTCCTTCCTGGGTCCTCACGGCCTTCTGTCACCACACAGATTGTAAGATCCAGTCTCCAGAGAACAATTCTGGTCTTTAAAACTTGTTAAATTTTGTAGATCAGATTTTCTTATGTCACCACCAGACCGGATTGTTGTCACCAACGACTCCTGTTACTAAGTCCTGAAAATGCTCTTCTGATCCGGGTCACGGCACCAATGTAGTGATCTAATATAATCGTTCCTTCCTCGTAGATGGTATATGGTTATTAAAAGTATTGTCTCCGCAGCAAAACCCGATTCTCCCAGAGAGAGATTTTATTGACTTCCAAAACAGAACAGTCTTACAGATGACAAAAATCCAACAGAGTTCATATCACGACAGTGCTAGTAAATATTTAGAGCCCCATGGAGACATGTGACTCTTGGGTGCCTTCGTAAGAACACACACTTCTAAACAGATTGAACGTCCTGTTATATCCCCCCCACACACACTGAATGTCTGAGCAATTTGATTGGGCGTTTCCATTAAATGCTTTGATCTGCCCCGGTCTTTCAGAGTGACCGGAGACAACCCCACGCTGTGAATAGTTGTAATTATAAAGCTGCCCCAATTTACATTCTTGCATATTCCCCCTTTGATATGTGTGAATACTGATTAGATTAAGATAATCATTATCTGTTCCCTTTCATATGTGGAGTAATTCTGGTCTGGCCATTTGTCCTTTGACCAACAAACCCTCTTTTAATATGCGCAATTAGATAACGGCTACTAAAGCGGTCTGCCTAGAATAACCTTGTCTTTAGAATGCCTAAATAAAAACACTACATATAATAAATATATATATAACATATATACATATATATATATATATACACATATATATATATATATATATATACACACATGTATACACACATACATACACATATTAGACACAATATACTACACTAATTTAAATAGTGCCTAAAGCCTAGCCATTTTTTAGAGTAAGGCAGGGTTAAAACAGGGTTCCCCAAAGTGGTCAATAAATGACCTCCAAGCATATTTCTGGGTGTCAATATGTGGTTCATAAATTATGGCAGGTCCATTGGGGTCAGTCTTTCAAGCTCTCTGTCAAACTTCATGCCAGTCCCTAGTCTTGAAAGTGATAAGTGGCAGGACAATGTTTTTCAGGGTTGGATTGTCAGCAGCCAGTAACAGCAGCCTCGATTTCTTGGATGAACAGCTTGTAGCAAGAGCTGTTAAACACATTTTCAAAGTGTGTGGACTTGTCAAGCCAACTGTAATTTTTCTGGTGGTAGTGATCCGTTCCACAACCATTGAGAGAGCCGACCTTCTCCGCTTTTTAGCCCTGAGGTAAAACTGTTGTTAAGTTTTATTGCTGTGTCCCTACTGGGGAGATGCATCACCTCTATTCCTCCTGGTGGTCCTTGTCAATGGGGCAGAAACGGATTGTCAATTCAAAATTTTTCCACTGGAACAAGAATAGAGGGGAATTCTTCCAGTTGTTACAGTTACAGCTGTCAAAAGTAAATTTCCCCTCACTATGGAGGGATTTCCTTAACTCCTGTTGTGTCTTGGTGATAGGAAGTAAAGAAAAACCTCCCCAATGGAACACAGACAGCAGAAACAAAAGAAAAAAGAAAAAAAAAAAACTAACAGGGGTCTTAACAAATAATTACTTTACCCTTTTCCAAAACTATAAAAATGTCATGCTTTTAATATATTTTAGGATAGTTACACATGTAACACCAAGCCCCTTTCCACATGGTCGGAAATTCCGACCACAAAATCCGTCCGTTTTTTTCCGATGGATTTTGTCCGAAAACTGGTGTTGCATACACACGGTCGGACAACATTGTCGGAAAATATGATTGTTCCGAACACGGTGACGTTCGTTGCGTACTACCTAGAGGCTAGTAGCCAATAGCTTTGGTCTCGTAATTTGTTCTGAACATGCGTGGCACTTTGTCTGTCGGAATTCCCTACACACGATCGGAAAAAGTCCGATCGGATTTTGTTGTCGGAAAATTTGAGATCCTGCTCTCAAATTTTTTTCGTCGGAATTTCTGACGGAAAAAACCCGCTAGAGCCCACACACGATTGAATTTTCCAACAACTTAATCAGATCGGACTTTTTCCATCAGAATATCCGACCGTATGTATGGGGCAAAAGATATTTTTACAGTATTTTTTGGATTTATTTAACTGTGTGCATGACTATGTAGTACAAGGGCCTACCTAAACACCAAGTTCAAAACAAAATGAAATAGCTAGTTCCTTGCCCTGTACAAATATTAGTAAATCTAAAGGAGACTGCACTAACAGATTATTATGTTTGAGGACAAATTTGGATTATTTACAGTAAACGTGAAAATAAATGGACAGAAATCCATATGCACATCTACAAATCCATTCTCCTCTTTGTAATTTTTTGCATTTTTTCACAGGGGTAAAAGCATGCAAATATGCTACTGCAGCTGTTCACACTGTTGGGTGTTTGTTGTAAAACATTTTTGCATATGAAGTATATTTAATAATGCAACTCATAAAATGGATGAAGAAAAGTTAGAAAAGCATTATTATTTTTTTGGATCAACTTGCTCATGGCATACTAGACTGTCACTGGACTGATTGGCCAGTCTAGTATGCCTAGACCTTTCAACAACTGCTTCATTGAAATCAGCCTTCTCTCTATGATACATGTTTAATGAAACTATGTTCCTTTAAAGAGAAATTATAAAAAGGTTTTATATATGATGAAGCCAACCAACTCAGCTTGCTATGAGTAAGGCCATTCAAACATGTCAGCACTTTTGTATCTGTGACTTTTACCCGGGTCTTAAATATAGAAGATTTACAAGCACAGGATTGCCGGCATTTACTCTTCATCTAATGGAGTTTACTATCTGTTAAGCCCCATACACACTATCAGTTTTTCTGCTGCGTTTTCCTTCAGGTTTACCAAAACCATGTAGTAGAAGGGCCTGCCTGATTGCATACAAATTGAAACTCCTAAGGTTTGACCTCATATTATAAGGTTTTGGTAAATCTGAAGGAAAAACTGATAGTGTGTATGGGGCTTAAGAGATGCAGAGTCAAAGGGGCAAAGTTTTCGCTCCTCACTTGTCAGCACTTTCATGGGCTAGATGATGGAACCTTTTCTTTGCTGACATATTTTGGTATGGTTGCTATATTGCTATATTGACTACAAAAAAGGGACCAATTAGTGGGATTTTTTTGGTACATAAATAATATAATAAATAAATAACAGCTATTTTAAATATTAATTTTCAAGATTGTTTTCAGTACAAGGAAACCTTATTTTTGATTTATAAAAAAATATACATATGGTAATAGTGCACTATTATATAATTGTATAAAATGGTATGCAAGGATACCACCTAACAGGCCCAGCTAAACCTATACTGTAAAATTAACCACCTAAGGACCAGCAGCCGCAGTGGTGCTGCGGCAGGTTGGCTCCCCTGCACGAACCAGTGTCATTGTACGTCGGCTCGCACAGGCGCAGTTGCGGGCGCCCACTGCACACTGCAGGACCATTTTATCCTGTGAATTAAATTAACTTTTAATCTCTGCACTGAGCTGGCACTTCCTTCTCTCCCCCTTCACATTCCTAATATACAATTGGTCAGGAAGGATGCACAATCGGGAGCATCTGCAAAAGTATCCATCAACAATCACAACCTCTGGTATCACTATATTAACAACTTGTTGATGATTTGGAGCGGCTTACCTGACCAAATACCTGCATCTGTGAAATGCATTATATGACTGTAACCATAATTCTATCATAACTGGGACCTATATATGATAATTTTTGCATCTCACATTGGTGGGGGGGATATTGAGAGTGGAATGGTGATCAGTAAAACCTACTGTAAACCTATAACAGGGAAGGCTACTAGTTGATCAGGGCTATCCCAATAGGTGAATTCACTAGTGCTAAAGGCAATCATTCACCTGAAGAGTTGTTTAGACTTAAGTTGGCCATACATGATACAATTTTCTTGTAAAAATTTCCTTTAGATTTACCAAAACCATATAATATGAGGCAGGGCCGGACTGGCCTACCGGGATTTCCCGATAGGCCGCCTGCCCTGGGGCAGATTTGAGCGGCGACTGCAGAGCTCTCCTCCCTCTGTCGTCTTGCGCTCGTATGTCACGGAGCTGGGTCTGTGTGCAAGGTCCTGCCCCCCTAAAACAGCTCGTGTGACAGAGGCTGCAATTGGTGGGCACACAGAGGCTGCAATTGGTGGGCACACAGAGGCTGCAATTGGTGGACACAGAGGCTGCAATTGGTGGGCTCAGAGGCTGCAGTGGTGGGCACTGTGAGGCTGGATTGATCGGCACAGTGAGGCTTCAATGAAGTGAAGCTGCATTGGTGGGCACAGTGATGCTGCATTGGTGGGCACAGAGAGGCTGCATTGGTGGGCACAGAGAGGCTGCAATGATGGGCACAGAGAGGCTGCAATGATGGGCACAGAGATGCTGCATTGATGGGCACCATCAAGCTACATTGGTGGGCACAGTGAGACTGCAATGATTGGCACAGGGAGGTTGCAGTGATGGGCATGGGGAGGCTGCATTGGTGGGCACGGTGAGGCTGCATTGGTGGGCACAGTGAGACTGCATTCATGGGCACAGTGAGGTTGCAATGATGGGCATGGAGAGACTGCATTGGTGGGCACGGTGAGGCTGCACTGATGGGCACGGTGAGGCTGCATTGATGGGCACAGTGAGGCTGCAATTGGTGGGCACAAAGAGGCTGCAGTGGTGGACACACATAGGCTGCATATGGTAGCAGAAATTGCACATAGGCTGCAATTGGTGGGCACAGAGGCTGCAATTGGTAGGCACAGTGAGGCTGCATTCATGGGCACAGAGAAACTGTATTGGTTGGCACAGCAAGGCTGCATTGGTGGGCACAGCGAGGCTGCATTGGTGGGCACAGCGAGGCTACATTGGTGGGCATAATGAGGCTGCAATGATGGGCACAGAGAGGCTGCATTGATGGGCACCATGAAGCTACAATGATGGGCATAGTGAGGCTGCAATAATGGGCACAGGTAGGCTGCATTGATGGGCACAGGGAGGCTGCATTGATGGGCACAGGGAGGCTGCATTGGTGGGCACAGGGAGGCTGTATTGGTGGGCACAGGGATGCTGCATTGGTGGGCACAGTGAGACTGCATTCATGGGCACGGTAAAGCTGCATTTAAAGGGCACCGTGAGGCTGCAATGATGGGCAGAGTGAGGGTGCATTGGTGGGCACGGCGAGGTTGCATTGATGGGCACAGCGAGGCTGCATTGATGAGCATGATGAGACTGCATTGATGGGCACGGCAAAGCTGCATTGATGGGCGAGGCTGCATTGATGGGCACAGTGAGGCTGCATTTTATGGGCACTGATGAGGTTGCATTGATCTCTTGTATCATGTCTGCAGTCTCTGGCCATCTCTTGTACTATGTACTATGACTACCATCTTTAGTATGATGTCCTCAGTCTCTAACCATCTCCTGTACCATGCCTGCAGTCTCCGACACCTCCTGTATCATGTCTGCAGCCTCTGACATCTACTGCATCATGCCTGCAGCCTCTGGCCATCTCTTGTATCATTTTCTCAGTCTCTACCCATCTCTTGTATCCTGTCCTCAGTCTCTACCCACCTCTTGTATCCTGTCCTCAGTCTCTAGCCATCTCTTGTATCATGTCCTGAGTCTCTAGCCATCTCTTGTATTCTGTCCTCAGTCTCTAAACTTCACTTGTATCATGTCTGCAACCTCTGACCCACCTCTTGTATCCTGTCCTCAGTCTCTAGCCATCTCTTGTATCCTGTCCTCAGTCTCTAGTCATCTCTTGTATCATGTCCTGAGTCTCTAGCCATCTCTTGTATTCTGTCCTCAGTCTCTAAACATCACTTATATCATGTCTGCAGTCTCTGAGGGGGAGTCTGGAGAGGAGTTAAGAGTGGGAGTGCTGCCAGGATGGGGGCCATGGGAGAAGTCAGATGTGTGTGGACTGTGGAGAGGAGACTATAGGATAAAACCAGAGTCACCCACCTGGAGCCATCTAACTGAGCCCTGCACAGTGCACCTGAGAGGAGGTCAGTGACAGCGTCACCAGGCAAGTCTAAGGGGGGGTCACTGATGTAAGGGGGGAGTGAATACAATAATATAAGGGGGCACTGATATAAAGTTTTCCCCCTTATATCAGTAACCCCCCCATTCTTTCTGCGGAAGGTGGTCTCTGGAAACCAGAACCCCCCCCCCACATTCCTGGGGTGCCCCTTGATGATGGACGACCAATTTTACCACGTTTAACTTGAATTTGCTTATATATATATATATATATATATATATATATATATATATATATATATATATATATATCTATATATATAAAGCCCTATGTGGTTTCATATCTGCCTTGTATATATATATATATATATATATACAGTGGTGTGAAAAAGTGTTTGCCCCCTTCCTCATTTCCTGTTCCTTTGCATGTTTGTCACACTTAAGTGTTTCGGAACATCAAACCAATTTAAACAATAGTCAAGGACAACACAAGTAAACACAAAATGCAATTTGTAAATGAAGGTGTTTATTATTAAAGGTGAAAAAAAATCCAAACCATCATGGCCCTGTGTGAAAAAGTGATTGCCCCCCTTGTTAAAACATACTATAACTGTGGTTGTCCACACCTGAGTTCAATTTCTCTAGCCACACCCAGGCCTGATTATTGCCACACCTGTTCACAATCAAGGCATCACTTAAATAGGAGCTGCTTGACACAGTAAGGTCCACCAGAAGATCCTTAAAAGCTACACATCATGCCGAGACCCAAAGAAATTCAGGAACAATTGAGAAAGAAAGTAATTGAGATCTATCAGTCTGGAAAGGGTTATAAAGACATTTCCAAAGCTTTGGGAATCCAGCGAACCACAGTGAGAGCCATTATCCACAAATGGCGAAGACATGGAACAGTGGTGAACCTTCCCAGGAGTGGCCGGCCCGCCCAAAATTACCCCAAGAGCGCAGCGACGACTCATCCAAGAGGTCACAAAAGACCCCACAACAACGTCCAAGGAACTGCAGGCCTCACTTGCCTCAGTTAAGGTCAGCGTTCATGCCTCCACCATCAGGAAAAGACTGGTCAAAAATGGCCTGCATGGCAGAGTTCCAAGTAGAAAACCACTGCTGAGCAAAAAGAACATCAAAGCTCGTCTCAATTTCTCCACAACACATCTTGATGATCCCCAAGACTTTTGGGACAACATTCTGTGGACCGATGAGACAAAAGTGGAACTCTTTGGAAGGTGTGTGTCCAAGTATATCTGGCGTAGAAGGAACACTGCATTTCAGAAAAAGAACATTATACCAACAGTAAAATATGGTGGTGGTAGTGTGATGGTCTGGGGCTGTTTTGCTGCTTCAGGACCTGGAAGACTTGCCGTGATAAAAGGAACTATGAATTTTGCTGTCTACCATTAGGTTTATATACAGTGCCTTGCGAAAGTATTCGGCCCCCTTGAACTTTTCAAAAACCTTTTGCCACATTTCAGGCTTCAAACATAAAGATATAAAATTTTTATTTTTTTGTGAAGAATCACCAACAAGTGGGACACAATTGTGAAGTGGAACGAAATCTATTGGATATTTTAAAACTTTTTTAGCAAATAAAAAACTGAAAAGTGGTGCGTGCAAAATTATTCGGCCCCTTTACTTTCAGTGCAGCAAACTCACTCCAGAAGTTCAGCGAGGATCTCTGAATGATCCAATGTTGTCCTAAATGACTGATGGTGATAAATAGAATCCACCTGTGTGTAATCAAGTCTCTGTATAAATGCACCTGCTCTGTGATAGTCTCAGGGTTCTGTTGAAAGCGCAGAGAGCATCATGAAGACCAAGGAACACACCAGGCAGGTCCGTAATACTGTTGTGGAGAAGTTTAAAGCCGGATTTGGATACAAAAAGATTTCCCAAGCTTTAAACATCCCAAGGAGCACTGTGCAAGCGATCATTTTGAAATGGAAGGAGTATCAGACCACTGCAAATCTACCAAGACCTGGCTGTCCCTCTAAACTTTCAGCTCAGACAAGGAGAAGACTGATCAGAGATGCAGCCAAGAGGCCCATGATCACTCTGGATGAACTGCAGAGAACTACAGCTAAGGGTGGGAGAGTCTGTCCATAGGACAACAATCAGTCGTACACTGCACAAATCTGGCCTTTATGGAAGAGTGGCAAGAAGAAAGCCATTTCTCAAAGATATCCATAAAAAGTCTTGTCTAAAGTTTGCCACAAGCCACCTGGGAGACACACCAAACATGTGGAAGAAGGTGCTCTGGTCCGATGAAACCAAAATCAAACTTTTTGGCCACAATGCAAAACGATATGTTTGGCGTAAAAGCAACACAGCTCATCACCCTCAACACACCATCCCCACTGTCAAACATGGTGGTGGCAGCATCATGGTTTGGGCCTGCTTTTCTTCAGCAGGGACAGGGAAGATGGTTAAAATTGAGGGGAAGATGGATGCAGCCAAATACAGGACCATTCTGGATGAAAACCTGTTGGAGTCTGCAAAAGACCTGAAAGTGGGACGGAGATTTATCTTCCAACAAGACAATGATCCCAAACATACAGCAAAATCTACAAAGGAATGGTTCACAAATAAACGTATCCAGGTGTTAGAATGGCCAAGTCAAAGTCCAGACCTGAATCCAATCGAGAATCTGTGGAAAGAGCTGAAAACTGCTGTTCACAAACGCTCTTCATCCAACCTCACTGAGCTAGAGCTGTTTTGCAAGGAAGAATGGGCAAGAATTTCAGTCTCTCGATGTGCAAAACTGATAGAGACATACCCCAAGCGACTTGCAGCTGTAATCGCAGCAAAAGGTGGCTCTACAAAGTATTAACGCAAGGGGGCCGAATAATTTTGCACGCCCCACTTTTCATTTTTTTATTAGTTAAAAAAGTTTCAACAATCCAATAGATTTCGTTCCACTTCACAATTGTGTCCCACTTGTTGGTGATTCTTCACAAAAAATTAAAATGTTATATCTTTATGTTTGAAGCCTGAAATGTGGCAAAAGGTTGAAAAGTTCAAGGGGGCCGAATACACTTTCGCAAGGCACTGTACTGGTATAATAATGCTTTGGGGCTGTTATGATATTTTTTCCAGGGCTGTTTTTTATTCCTAGTCCGGCCCTGATATAAGGTCAAACCTAAACACTTTTAATTTGTATGCAATCAGGCAGGCCCTTACACTACATAGTTGAAGATAAATCTAAAGGAAATTGAATAGGAAAATTGTATAATGTATGGCCAGCTATAGAAGAGTATTTGGATGATCAACAACAGGAAAAGTATTTCCTCTACGCAACTGTATCAGTTATGGGACTAAGAATATTGTCTATGTGATTACATTCTTCAAATGCAACATACCGTATATACTCGAGTATAAGCCGAGTTTTTCAGCACATTTTTTTGTGCTGAAAGTCCCCCCCCTCGGCTTATACTCGAGTCAAGCACTTTTCTGCAGCAAAAAATTACATTTTCCGACCTGACTTTGTGGCCCGGTATCTCCTAGCATTAAGTGACCCCGAGATACGGGGCCCCAAAATCGGTTTGGAAAATGTCATTCTCTGCTGCAGAAAAGTGCTTGACATTTTCCGACCCGACTTTGGGGCCTCGTATCTCGGGGCCACTTGGTGCTAGGAACCTCAAATTTGGTGTGCAAACCCAGTGGAACCAACACTACTCCATATTTGGAGTTCCTAGCACCAAGTGGCCCCGAGATACAGGGCCCCAAAGTCGGTCAACTGTGTCCATCTGCAGCAATGTCATTTCGGGACCCTTTGGCTGCAGCTAGGGGGCATCTAGGAACCCTTAACTACCAAGTTTGAAGTTCAGGGGACCTATGGCTGCAAATGGGCACAGTGAGGCATGCAAATGGGCACAGTGAGGCTGCAAATGGGCATTGTTGACCTCTTTTCCACTTACAGTAGCTGCGTATTTCTCACCCTAGGCTTATACCAGAGTCAATACGTTTTCACAGTTTTTTGTGGTAAAATTAGGTGCCTCGGCTTATATTCGGGTCAGCTTATACTCGAGTATATACGGTACATTATTTTGGCACAAGACATTTAAAAGACACAAGTTGGAGAATGCTTTAATGGTATGCAAATTTTCAGTGTGGTACATATATGTAACACATTTTTGTTTACATTGGATTGATTTTACCAGGTGTTTCATGATGAGAATCAGCTATGTGTATATACAGTATGTAGGCGGGTGGGAAGGATATATAAGAACTTGTTTAGTGTGCAGTATTATGCTATGGCTAAAGCCATGTAGGGCAGAAACTTATAATGGACATTATAAAAATAAAGAGAAATTTGGAGGCGTTTTTATGTGTGCTGCCGTATTATTATACACGTTGTGTTTTCAGGGAAGAGTGACTCATGCCGTGTACACACTACCCGACTTTTTGACAGCAAAGTTCAGACGGAACAAATCCGTCGGACAATTCGATTGTGTGTGGGCTCCATCTGACCTTTGCTGTCCAAAAATCTGACGGACTTTAGAAAAAAAAAATTTCAAATTTTTCATCCGGAACTCCGCCGGACCCAGTTCCTATTGAAAAATCAGTTTGTGTGTATGCTAGTCCGACGGACAAAAAGCAATGCTAAGGTAGCTATTGGCTACTTGCTATGAACTTCCTTATTCTAGTCCAGTAGTACGTCATCACGTTCAAATCTGTCGGACTTTGGTGTGATTGTGTGTGGCCACGTCCGTTCATTCGGAAAGTCGAAAGTCGAACTCAGCCGAAAGTCTGTCGGGAAGACCGTCAGACCTAGTCCGTCAAAGTCCGCTCATGTGTACGCGGCATAAGGCTTTGCACCATAGTGGTTAAGTGTGGAGTTAAATGAAAGGTCTTGAGCAGTGTGCTTTTGGACCGAATCCTAGACAAATAAACCATCCTTGTTTTTGCAAGGTCCTCTTTAAAGCATGTTGGCATACTTGAATTAAATACAATTTATTTTAAATTTTGCTTATATTAAAAAATGGACATCCACAATTTGTTAACATGCATGTAAAGACTTTGCAAGTTTAAAATGTATGTAAATCCTAATAATGAACTTCTAATATGTGTACCTTTTCTGTTAATTATACCATTGAAAATGTTTTGTTATAGATCTGTTAAATGAGTGTAAAAACCCCTGTTGCTATCTCAAGCAATGTTATAAGCCCTGCCCAGTTAACCTTCGTGAACCACAAAACCTCTTCCCCACTTTGTTTTAGAGAAGAGGGTGGTGAGGGGGGTTTGCACTCAGCCATTCATAGGGAGAAATGTATTCTATCAATGAATACAAAGCTTCCTCTGATTGGCTGAGTCAGAGAGGCGGGCTAATGATGTCCCCCAAACAGAGGAAGCTTTGTATTCATTGATATATCGCTCCTTCTGAATGGCTGAGTGTCGCTGCTGTAGACTCTTCTATGTTTTGGGTATTAGACAGGAAGTCTCTGCTCACACCTAGAGTGGTATGCTATATGTAGCCTCAGCTACATACAGTTTATACCACACATCCAGCGGCCTTACAGGTTCGTGAGGGTCTATAATACAATACACTTTTCTCTCCCCCCTTCTCACATCTAATCTTACTATAAAAACAAAGGAACAAGATCAGTGTCCCTTTAAAGTTCTTAGGATGGGCGGCACCATTACCAAGCAAACTACCATCATAAGGGATGGATAGTTGCTGACCCATCACCATCCAGATGAAGCTACGCTACTTCCCATAGCGAAAGCGTTGACTTCACCAGCATCACATGACGCCATACACAGCAAGCCCTGCAGTAACCAGGACTGGGAGCTGAGCTGAGTTAAGGCAATGACTGCCGCTACATGAAGGTAATGCATACAATGATCCTACCTATCATCTATCCTTATCAACAGGAGTTTGGTGACACTGCACCGTACGTCTGAGGACTGTACCAACAGCAGGAATCTCGGAAAGTGCCTAGCCCCTGGCAGTGGTAAAGTACCCTCTGACCTTCTATTTTTGATGACATCTATGAGTGAGTCCTTACACTGCTACCCAGCATGAGAGAATAGGACATATAATAAGGGGCCTCTCAGAGGCTTCATGCACTCCCGCCAATAGGATTCATATCCTCTGTTCTCTCCAGCAGACTGCCAGCATAGCCTGACAAGATAATCCAATACAGTGAACACTGGTAACGTAAGTAACACTGCTTGTCTCCTCGGATCCATTACTGAGCTGTGGGAAATTCATCTCTTAAGGAATTGTACTCTTCACCAGAATAATTAAGCCCATAGGAAGCAACTTAGGACTTGGAGTTCTACTATTGTAAGACCCCCTGTTTTCAGATCTAATAGCATCATTGCTTTCCATACAGGTCTGTTTTATCAATATTGAAGTTACAGGTTATCTGAACCTTTAGTTTACCTAGTCTCCTGGTTGACATTGGCCGAATTACCATCTACCCATACCCCAAACAGTTATAGACAGGATTACTTGCCAGACCCCCCCCCCCCCCCCCCCCCCTTCTCCCGGGCCATATGCAGATTGGATGTCATTACTTCCGTCTAGGAAGATTGCATAGGAAGTTATTCCTCAATCAAATTAGTCGCATGACATCGCATCTGCATATTGCCACATGGCATTCGGATGCCCAATTTTATGTTGTTTCATGTTGTCATGTTCCACGTTTGTCTATGTCTGATACCCACATTGTTATGCACCCCATTGAGGGGCAAATGAGGAAACCAGTGTTTCTGTGAAGCTGTAATCCAATTGGTTAGCAGTATTGAAACCCATTTTTAAGATCTGCTTGAAATCAATAAATTATAAAATTTTTATACAACACTCTATTAAGATCCTTGTGTCACTTATAGTAACCCCTTTGCTACCCTGGTGTCCTTTCCAGGGGTCTTTTTGTTTTTGTTTTGTATAGCTTGTTTTGGTTACAGTGACAAAGCCCGAATTGGTGAGTGATCTATGAGAGAACACTAATAGTATTGTGGTCTCTCTTGAACCCGTTGCTTGCCTTTTTTTTGTAGTGAGGGACATAGTTCGTTTGGGCCAACTATGTAAATTGTGTGAAAACCTGAAGTTTTTCTTTAAGTGTAAAACTGGCAGAATCACTAGGTGAAGGTAAAATAAAAAAATAAATAAAGGAAAGTAATGCAGGCAACACATCTAAAGACTGGCACACTGTAATCTAATATATTTTTGTTTATGGGCTCAGATACAATTTAGGGGTTTATACCTCTTCTTACTTGATTGAGTCAAGCTTCTTGTGACTGTGCCCATTGTTAGGGCCACACATTAGTTCTAGATAAGGCATGTCATAGTCAGTGAAGCTAGGCAGGAGCCAAGGGCCCTAAATTGTATGGTACTAAGCTTATTTGAATTATGCAGGTAAGAAAAAAAGGTGACAGTATAATTTAAACTTCTCTTTAAAAGTAAGTTTTTAACTAGTGTGACAAGTGGCAGGTACATTGAAGACAAATAAGTGTCTTGATTCCCAGTGATATAGGACGTACCAGTAACATGATTTGTTATTAATGAATGTAATGATATTGTCTACCAAGTGATAAGACAGAATGCCAAATTAGAGTGAAATTATTATATCAAGGGATTTGATGATGCCCTCTTGAATAATTTAACAGAGTTAATGGAATTAATTTTACAAAGCCTTAGGGTATCTTTGTAACAGAGACCATTCGCAAGAAGAAAATTACTTTCATACTTGAATTTAGATTTCTTTCCGGTGAAACTTTTTGTAGTTCATTTGTCTATGTGTCATAATAATGGTTGCACTTCTGTTCCGCTTCTACCTTTCATCCGCTGCAAAGTGTCTAAATGCCAAGTGTAGGAGCATCTCTTTGGAGAGATCACATTGAAGAATCACGGTGACTCAACGGCATTGCTACTACAAAGCTAAAGTGAAGGTTTTCTGTTTGAGAACCAGGTTATTTTTGGAAAGTTCTTAGAATCTCAAACATATGTTAGCGTATTTATTAACATTTTCCAGCAAAAAGCTTGATAGAAGACTGGAAAATATTATATGAATTATTCAATAATGTTTTCACAAAAAAAAAGAGAACATATATGTGATAAAGGCATTTTTTTGATGAAACACTGAGAAAAAAGCCAGAAAGTTAACCTTTTACACATCAACATAACTATAGGATTAATCGTGTTGAAAGCATCCAACAGAGCATTTTGCAACACATATCTCCCTGTTTCCTTCTAGACCTTCAGGGGGAATTATCAAAAGTGTACATGACCCTTTTCAAAGCCGCACTGCAGCCGTCCTGGACATGTGTGAACTGGCTCCATTGAAACCTGGTTACATTCACATGTTATACGACTTGGATGCACATTCAAATTTGCATATAGATTCACGCCAGCCGGAGTGTGTTATGATACACATAATGTGCGGAGGCTGATGTGCACGCCCTGTCATGCATTGTTACAATGCATCACAGTGTTTTTGTATTTTTTATTTATTAAATGCTTCATTAAAATCTATGCACAACAGACCACGGCATCGGGCTGATGCAGGCTGCAACACTTTTTGTGTGTTGCACTGCAGGAAATACCTACCTTTTTTCCATAATGCACACCAACACAATAGTTTAGGCCAGCCGTAGACCAAGCCAGCAGGGACCATCCTGAGATTCAAATCATCTATGGAAAGGCTGATTGTACAACCAGCATGTTGGATTTTATGCGATTATTCACTGTGTGTTCACCCAGTAGGGATGGCTCCTTGCACCGTCTCCTTGCTGAGAGAACATAATAGCACTGCGTGTTGCAGGGAAAAAAATTCCACCATCTATGGCCAGCTTTAGGCTGGATTCACACCTATGCAGTTTTAGTGCTTTTTCCATTTTGCAGATTTGCACTACAGTCCATTTAACATGGTTTCCTATGGAACACGTTCTGTAGTGCAAATCTGCAAAATGCAAAAAGCACTAAAAATGCATAGGTGTGAATCCAGCCTTAGAGTGAATAAGGGACAAAGACAGCAATTGATTTTGCTGTGTCCTTGCATTGAAACTGCGTTAATCAACTCAGATTAAGGCAGCTCAATACACCTTATGTGATTTAGCCCTGTTTTTAGGCCTCATTCACATGGGCATTATAACCCTCTTAGCAGGAGAACGGTTAACATTGATCCACTGCACAGATAAGAACAAAAGTGGATGTCACATATATGACATCCATTTCCATTCCATTTTTTTTTTTTTTTTTAATTGTTTATTTATATCAGGAAATGGGTCCACATGGACCAGTAGGTTACATACTTTCCACATAACATACAAAGTAAAAGACAAAACTGGTGATACAACATCAAGTCTCTGCTAACAGTATCAACAAGAACAATAAACACCATGTTGTGGAGTTGTGAAATATTGCCGTCTCATGGGCTCACTTCCTAGTTTTCTTTTAATTATCTAAGTACCTACATTTATACAGCCCCCAATATGTGGGGGAGGGTGGAGTTAAAGAGTAGGAAGGACAGATGGGGAAAAAAGAAGAAAGGGGGATTATCGAGTAGGGGGGATTGAGGGAGAGGGGTGGGGGAAGCGGTAGGGGGGGGGAACAGTGTGTGTCCCCCGATCATGAAGTGTCAGTTGGTCTGATCGGAATTGTAGCTGCTGGGCTTGTGTCTATGTCCACATGACTCAACATAGTGCTGCCGCTGCACACGATATTATGTGTCTGTGTCAGATCCTCTCAGGGCCTGACCCTCAGCTGAGTATATAAACATATTCCATCCCTGCCAGGTTTTAGTGAATGTCTCCTCTCTGTTTTGCGCTGTGAGGATAAGGTCCTCCATTTTTCGCATGTCCTCCACCTTTTGGAGCCAGAGATCAATGGTCGGCGGAAGGGCCGATTTCCATTGGAGTGGTATGCAGGCCTTAGCTGCGTCAAGTAGGTGGCGGATCACTGACTTCCTGTATTTCCTATCAGGGATATTGGAGGCATGTAGGAGGAAGAACGCTGGGTCATCTGTGATGGACCGATCAGTAAATTGTTGTATTGTCTCGCGCACTACTTTCCAGAAGTGTGTTAGTTTAGGGCATGACCAAAAAATATGCAGCAGGGTCCCTTTGTCTGTGTGACAGCGCCAGCACAGGTCTGATGTAGTTGGGTAAAACTTGTGGAGTAGTGATGGGGTCCTGTACCATCGTGAGAGAATTTTGTAATTTGTTTCCTGGATCTTGGCACAGATAGAGGATTTGTGTGTGAATCTAAGAATACGTTGTCTCTTGGTGGTATTGAATTGACAATCTAACTCTTTTTACCATTTAAGTAGTCCCGGGGGTATAAAGTCTGCTGAGGGAGCGTTTTAAAGGTTATAGGTCAGTGAGAGTGTGTGTGGTAGGGCACCCGTGTCAGTACAGAGCTCCTCTAGGGCTGTAAGCGTCTGGGCGTCATCTGTGGGGGGTGGGATCGTACTGAGGAAATGGGTTAGTTGGAGTGTCCTCAGGAAATCTAGACGAAACGGGCCCGTAGGATCCAGAAAATCCACCATCGTTTTCCAGCGCCCACCTGAACTGTAGTGGGAAGCTTGGTGTAGGCCCGCCTCACCCAGACCCCGGAGGCTCCCGTCCGAGAGACCCGGTGTAAATAAGGGGTTGCCTATTATAGGGTAGAGGGGCGAATTCGGGGAAGAGAGGGACGTCTGCGAAATTAGCCGGGCGCAGATCCGCGCTGAGTTACCAATCAGTGGGTGAAGTTTGATCTCTGTGGGTAGTGCTGGGTAGCACCATGGTGCTCCCCGGAGAGGGATCGCACTTTGGGATTGTTCCAACTTGGCCCATAGCTTGGTTTCCTGATGGCGGCACCAATCTATGAGTCTCCCCAGGTGTACAGCCTGATAATATGCTCGGATATTTGGTAGGGCTAGACCGCCATGTGTTTTGGGGAGAACAAGCAGTTTGTTGGTGAGTCTAGGTCTTTTTTTTGCCCAGACGAATTCTGTGAATGCTGATTGTACCCTTTTGAAAAAAGCGGTTGGTATGTGTATGGGTAGGGCCTGCATTAAATAGAGGATTTTTGGAAGGATAGTCATCTTTAGGATGTTGCAACGGCCTATCCAGGTATGCATACAAGATTGCCATTGGTTCAGGAGAGATTTTTTTTTCGATAGTAGCGGCGGGAAATTAAGTTCGTACAGTTTCGATAGCGTGTGAGGGATGTATGTGCCTAGGTATTTCAGGGCCTTGTTTGTCCACTTCAAGTTAAAGCTGGCTTGGAGGTGTGTGAGCTGCGTTGTCGGTATCCCTACCCCCATCGCCTCTGACTTAGCAAAGTTAATCTTCAAGTTTGAGAGTGCCCCGTATGTTGTAAATTCCTGCATCAAATTTGGGAGGGATATTGTTGGGTTTGAGATTGAGAACAACAGGTCGTCAGCGTAGGCTGATACTTTGTATTGAGTGTGGTTAATCGGTATTCCCATTATGTTGGGATTTAATCTGATGTGGCATAGGAATGGTTCGAGGGACAGCGCAAAGAGGAGGGGTGAGAGCGGGCATCCCTGTCGTGTCGTGTTGTGATCAGAAAGGGGTCGGAAGTTACTCCATTAGCCCTCACCCTGGCCGATGGTGTTGTGTATATTGCAGAGATCCATTGCAACATGTTGCCACCCAGCCCTATATGGTGTAGTGTGGCAGACATGAAAGCCCAGTTTACCCGGTCAAAGGCCTTCTCAGCATCTGTGCTGAGAAAGACACTTGGCCTGTTTTCTAAAGTGGCAGTATAAAGCAGGTTCAGGACCTTGGTGGTGTTGTCCCTTGCCTCCCTGGTTGAGACAAAGCCTACTTGGTCTTGGTGTATCAACTCGGGGATGTACGACTGCAGCCTTGAGGCTATGATTTTAGTGAACAGCTTTAGATCCGTATTCAGTAGGGAAATTGGTCGGTAGCTCCCGCACTGAGACGGGTCTTTACCTTCCTTGGGTATCACCGCTATTTGGGCCTGTAGCGTGGCGTCGTGGAGTTTGCTCCCTTTGGTAAGGTCATTGAAAAGTTTGAGTAAGTGATTTCCTAGGGACGGGAGTAGAGTCTTGTAGTACTGTATTGTTAGGCCGTCCGGTCCTGGGGCCTTCCCTCGTTTGGTATTCCCTATTGCCAGTTGTATTTCAGACAATGTTATGGGTTCCTCTAAAATGTCTTGTGTTTCCGTCGGCAAGATGGGCATGTTGGAAGAGGCTATGTAGTCGGCTATATGCTCCGGGGAGGGTTGGGCTGTGTTTAGGTTGTATAGAGTCTCGTAAAAGGACTTGAGTGCTTGGGTAATTTGTTGGGGCAGCGTCACTCGAGGGAGAGAAGACGTGGGGTATATAAGACGCCGCCTTTTGGGCTTTCAGAGATTGTGCAAGTAATCTGCCAGACTTATTACCTGATTCGTAGATTTTTTTACGGGAAATCTGGAGCGCTGCCTTAGCTTTAAAGTGGAGAAGGTCGGTTATCTGAGTGCGTATTGTGTCCAGCTCTCTACCTAGTGAAGTAGTCGGTGTCTGTTTGTGTTTTGCTTCTAATGTTTGGAGTTTGCCGAATAACATGGATAGTTGAGCGGTTCTCTGTCTTTTAAGTCGTGCCCCATGCTTTATCAGTACCCCTCGGATCACCGCCTTGTGCGCCTCCCAAATTAGACCCATGTCGCAGTCCTCCGTACTGTTAGTGTGGAAATAGTGTGTTAATTCTTTTGTTACATCCGTTAGTACCTCTGGGTCTTGGAGGAGGCCCTCATTGAGTCTCCATGGCTTCCTTTGTCCCCTGTAAAAGTCGGTCAGAGCGTAGCGTAGTGTAACTGGGGCATGGTCTGACCATGTGATAGACCCTATAGTGGATCCTTTGACCGCCTGAAGTTGGTTGTGTGGCATCAAAAAATAGTCGATGCGTGAGTACCCGCGGTGCGGTCAGGAGAAAAAAGTGTAATCCCGTTCGCCGGGGTGGAAGAGGCGCCAAACATCCACCAGTTGTGTGGCATGTAGGGCTTCATGGATAACTTTCCGTGTGCCTCGGGGGATGGAGGATAGGCCTGTGGAGGTATCCTCTATAGGGAGTAAGGGGATGTTAAAGTCCCCACCTATAATCAGTTGTCCTTCTGTAAAGTCTTGAAGTAAGTCTAAGTGTCTTTTTACAAACAGGTCTTGTCGGCTGTTAGGGGCATAGAGGTTTGCGATGGTAACCTTCACGTCACCGATCAGGCCTTTAAGAAATAAAAATCTTCCCGCTGGGTCTGTTCCACGGGACTCTAGCCGATATTTGAATGGAGACCCCTCTAGATTTGGCCTCCGAGTATGTGGAGTGGTATACTGTCGGATAAAATCTATTTTTTAAGATAGGGAACTTGTTCTCCCTAAAGTGTGTCTCCTGTATTAGAACAATATCAGCGTTCTGTCGTTTCATGTCATTCAGTAGCATTCGCCTCTTTTCAGGGATGTTGAGTCCCTTCGCATTGAGGGTAACAATGTTAAGCACGTCCATGATCATATCGGGGTGGGAAGTATGGGAGGGGGGGGAGGGGATAAACTAGAGGGTAGAAGAGTGTGTTAGTGGAAGGGTAGAGAGATGGAGAGATAGAGAAAGGACTCTTGTAGGTATTGGGTAGCGACCAAGAGGGAAGGTCTCTCAGTCAGCACTGTCCAGCTAAGCTGGATAACTATAATTCAGCGGAGTGCTGTTACAACGCCCACCAGGAATACCTGGGTGTAAAAGTAAAGTGGGAGAGCGTTCAGCGTGAGCCAGCGGGGAGCTCCCATATCCTCCCCGAGGCCCCAGACCTTAGGTGCATGTGTAGATGTGGGTGATAGATTGATGTCCGTGTGGACAGGACTAATGTGCGTTGAAGATTAAGAACTTTCAGGGTCTGTTGAGTCGTGACATCTTATACAACTTGGTAAATTATAACGTTGCACAGTTACCTGCAAAATAACTACACTGGCTGGTTGCATAACATACTAACTAAAACAAAAAACATAAAACATCTCTAAACATCAGACATTCCCCCTTGTATGTTAGTGCGGCTCCCCCCGGCCGACACCACGGCCCCCCGTAACAGCCTCTGCGCATTCTGGGAGTCATCATCAGGCCATGGAGAGAGGGAAACAGAGAGGGGGGGAGGAAGGAGGCGGGAGGAAGAGAGACCCCGCCCCCATCCCCCAACCGGGCAACCCCCACCCCATCACCCATCACACAATATGTAGCCACCACCCAGCCACCCCCCAGCTGTAGTTCTGACCCCCCGCAACAGCAACTCACTTGTCTCCCACACATTTATTCTGGAGTGTCCCTGTTCTCCCGGCGTCTTTGGGAGCATAATGGTCGTGCAGTCCTTGCAGGTGAAGCATAAGGGGGCTCTGAGGCAGACAAAAACAACAGAGAATATAAGAAAAAAAAAAAGGGGGCGGACAATGGGGGCATGGCTGCCCAAGTGAAGCGTGGACTCCTCGTTGTGTGTTGTTCTATTGTGATGGGACAGCTATGCTCTTGCCTGTAAGTGTCTGCTGCCGTGGTCTTCCGGGGGAGCATAGGTGGGCCGTCGGCTCTTCGTCAGGCCCAGAGTTCCCCACTGGGGGGGGGGGGGGGTCACCGGGTCAAAACCACTGCTGGTGGCACTGGCACCTGCTCCATGTATCCTCTGCTTGGCGCCAGTAGTACTAATGGCCACAGGGCAGGGGAAAATCCCAATGGGTGGGGGGGGGCACAAGAAAATAGTGCTGATGGGGGGCTGAAACTTTAGCCAGTGCAGAACAAAATAGTTAGTGAGTATTGGAGGGTGCAATTATGACTCACGTGATCCATTGATAGATATGGATGCGGCGCGGGACCGACCTCGGGACCTTTGGGAGCGGGCTGGTTGGGCGAATCTGCCTGACGATGGGCCTGAGCGGCCTGTAGGACGCGGGAGCCTTAATAGCCAGTTTGGCACCGGAACTGGTTCTGCTCCCAGGAAAGTAAAGAAGGCAGGGAGGTCCGCTGGTGTGCGCAGTGTAAAGGAGCTTATATCAGTGTGGAAGATGACCGCTAGGGGATAGTCCCATCTGTATGTACATCCATGGCGTCTCGCAACTTCCAGAGCTGGTTTCAACATGGCACGTCGCTGTAGCGTGGCCCTGGATAGATCCGGGAGTATCTGAATCTGTGCCCCATCAAATTCAATGTCCCCATGATCCCATGCCTTCTTTAGTAGCACTTCCTTCTATGCGTATCTGTGCAAACGGCACAGAACATCACGGGGTCTTCAATGTCCGCCCTCGTGGGGAGAGCCTCAATGTCCGCCCTCGTAGGTAAAGCTCGCAGCATGCTGCGTAGGTCGTCGTCCAGGCGTCCCTGGTTTGATGCGGAGCCGGCCATCTCAGACCGGAACGCAGCCGGTGCGGATGTAGCGGAGGAAATCTGTGTCTCAGAGGGGTCCGTGTCCATGCGGGCCACACGGGGCGCAGTGGCTACGGCACCAGGGGATGTATTCAGGCTCCCTCTGAAAAATTGCTGAATACTGGGCTGTGAGGGTCGGTCGTGGGTCCCACGGGTCGCCGATCGTGTCCTGTATCGTTTGGGGAAGTTCATGTCGTTTTCACATCTGGTAAAGCTGTGTTTTGGCCCATATGGTCCGGGTCGGGCAGGGAGCTCCCTTAGGGCATGTCTTCACCCGGCCATCGTTAAGCCATGTCCCCCGGAGAGGGGTGCTGTTGTGTTAGGGGTGACAGGAGCTCCTCTCGATGCACCCTTCCTCTACCACCCCGGGCCCAGATGTTTTGCTAAGGTGCAGCTAGATGTGTCCCAGGCTGGCCACAGGTCTCCCGTCCTTGATATCAATGCTCACTAGCAGCCTCTCCTTTCACACTAACAGGCAGGCAGGGGCTAGGCAGTAGGACTGTTGGATTGGGAGTATCAAGGTGCAGAGGGCCCAGAGCAGTGTGTTGTAGACAGCAGCAGATGGGGTACAGCACCTGCTGTCTTTGGCAGCACCCCTGGCCTTGGCTGGGACCTGTAGGGCTTCTAGGGCAGGTGTGGAAGGGTGGCCTGCACTGTCGATGTAGGCCGGGCCGGCCGCGGTGACCCCCGGCGGGGGAGCAGCCACAGGAAACAGCGGGGATCCACAGGCTTCACTAGGCCGCACTAGGCCGGACCGGGCCGCGGCGTCCCCGGAGCTCGGCGAGGCCTCCAGACCGTGCCAGGTAGGTCGCTGGGTAGGTATGGGGGATGGATTAGGGTCCCTTACCTCCAGATCCGTTCTGATGAGGGTTTCCCTGGGAGGCCTCGGAGTAGCAAGATGGCGGCTGCGGGTGAACTGATGCTGTCTCCCTCTGTGGGTTACCGGCCGAGTCTCTGGAAAATAATGGCCTGGGGCACTGCAGGGGTACTTGGTTGTGTATGCAGGCAGCTTTTTGGCATTTAGGTGGTTTGTAAACACCCGGATGGCGGCGGATTAACTTTTGCAAACCGGAGCTCCCTGCAAAGACGTCCACCACCGCTCACGTCCGGACACGCCCCCCCTCCATTCCATTTTTACTCCATTTCCTGACAGAGGAAAAACGCATCTATGAAAAAGTCTCGGTGTCATCTTCGATTCAGAAATGTCAATGAATGCACAAATAGGATCAGTAGTCAGCGGATCCTACCACCTTCTACGCCTGCTACGTAGACTCATCCCCTTCATTCCAGAAAAGGACAAAGCCGTAGTGGTAGGAACAATCATCAACTCTCGACTCGACTACGCAAACTCCCTCTACATAGGACTACCTAAATTCCAGATTGCACGACTACAAGTCGTTCAAAACACGACAGCAAGACTAGTCACAGGAAAAAAACCATGGGAATCCATCTCCCCATCCCTGAGGACCCTCCATTGGCTAACGGTAAAGAATCGGATCACATTCAAGACCCTCTGCTTGACCCACAAATGCACACAAGGAGATGCTCCTCAATACTAATGCGAAAAAATACAACACTACACCCCCAATCGCAACCTCCGATCTAACGACCAAAACCTCCTCCTTGTCCCCAAATCCCGGTACAAGTCAAGGGGAGAACGAAGATTTGCAGTCCAAGGACCACGGCTATGGAACGCTCTACCTACGAACATCCGCTTGGAAAAAGACCATCGGGCCTTCAGGAAAAAACTCAAGACCTACCTCTTCTAAGAAGGAATCAACGCAGGTCGGATCAAGCGCCTCGAGGCGATTCAGTTCGCAGTTGCAGCGCTATACAAATCATTCATTCATTCATTCATTCATTCACTTGCACAAAAAAGGCATTTAGACGTATGTAAATCCATCAACATCTGTTTACTTAGAATAGTCACATTAAGGAACGCAGGCAAAGTTTTTTTATTTTTGGGCTTCACTGTAATCAGTGAATTTGGATTTGATTGTTACAGGCTATTGGGGGTTCTGCAGCTGCAGGCTTGCCTGTTTCCCTTGTATTCCAGTAAGTTCTGAAACATAGTGTTCTGGAAGCGGAAGACACTTGGCTGATTATTCATACAGCCTCAGCCAATCCCTGGTTGTGAGAGTGACCAGCAGGGGCCTGAGGTGGGTATAAATAATCTGCATGAGGTTCTGTGGGGTCCTAGCTCAGGGAGAGCTGGAGGCTC
>CM053026.1:515757303-515819234 GCA_028564925.1 Lithobates sylvaticus | reverse complement strand
GGGGACCTCTCCTTGCTCCTCATCAGCTGGGATCTGGGGGGGCGTGTCCGGACGCAGGGCTGAGAGGACGCGCTTTGTCAGAGCTCCACATAGGAGACAACAATCCACCGCCATCCGGACACAACGAACGGCCAAACAAGTTCCATCAGCACTGGGACATCTGCAGGTCCCCCTTCCCCACCTTTGCTGACCTTTACTTGGGGGCAAAAAGCAGCGCGGAGCGGAACCTAGCCTTCCTTGGGCCGCAGTTCACGAGGCACCCGGCGCCATCTTGCGGCCTACGGGCCTGACGGAACCCGCGATCCCCGGCCTTGCCTGACACATCACGGCAGCACAACACCACCTACAGACGCCTGGAAGCCGGAAGGGCCATCGGAAGCTGCCCCCAGCGAGCCCTACCATTTAGCAACCCGGCGTCACCTCCTTAAGTGGCCGGCGGCCCCAGGATCACAGTGAGTACAGGCCAGCGGCCTCCATTTACCTGCACAGGCCTCCCGGATATCACTAGCCCATCATCAGTCCCCCACCTGCCTAGCTAGACAAGGGGGATAACAAGCCCACAAACCGGCAAACTCCAGCACTAAGGGAGCCCCTGGCTCCGGCCTACCTCCCGGCGGCCATCTTGCTACCCCCAGCACACCTTATCCTACCATCCACTGCCCCGCACAGGACATACCCGCCAGTACCCCTGACCCACAGTGTCCCTGACACTATAGCACCCTCCAGGCAGTTGACAGTGGGGGCAGAAGGCTGATACACGTGGGTGGCTACCTGATAACTTCTGGAGCACAGTGGCCATCTTTGTACTCACACACACCCAACTCGGCCAGTATACTGCAGCACCTTGAAAAATATCAGAGATTGCCTAATTACTGGGTGGTACTATCCCTTGTTAGTCCTCACCCCTGCATGCTTTTGGGAAGAAGCAAGTCTACATGGGGCGTGGGCTCTCGGTCCTGCGTTTCTTCTACTGTAACGCACATGTGCAGCTAACTTAATGTGACTGTGGGGCGCTCCGCCTGACACCCAGCGTCAAGCTCCAATTATGCCAGCAAAGACACCTAAAACCCGTTCAGTAATTGCAAAGAAATCCAGCAAGTGCCCATCAATAAATCAGGCTGTTACCGGCTCCATCCAGAAATATCTAGCTACTAGCAGAGCAGGTCCCGGTGCAGGCAGCTCCCAATCCAGGACCTCGAGGCGCAGCGCGTCCCCGGTTTCATTAGCTGCCTCCGTGAGGGAAAGCTCACCCGCATCATCCTACTGCTCGGACCTCATGGAAGACCCAGGGTCCCCTACGGGTTCCGAAATGTCATCCCTATTGAGCGGTATTAAAAAAGAGCTTGCCGGCATGTTCCATGGTTTAGAAAAATCAATTAAAAAGGAAATTACGGGGGTAAGAGCGGAAATGGCACACATCTTAGATAGAGTTGAAGAAACGGAACAGAGGCAGGATTCACAAGCAACGGCCATAAGAGAGCTGCAGGATACAGTTACGCAACTAGCCTTTGCCCACCGTGCCTCGTTATACAAACTCGAAGACCTCGAGAACAGAAATCGCAGAAACAACCTGCGCATTCGAGGTCTCCCTGAGGCAACCGGTTATGATGACCTTGAACTGTCAAGTCGAGGGGTCTTCAACACAATATTGTGAAAACCTCCCACTGACCCGCTACAGTTCGACCGAGTACACCGTGCGCTAAGGCCTCGCAGCACCAACACCGAACAACCTAGAGATGTCATTTGCCGCCTTCACTATTTCTCAGACAAAAATGCAATTACAGCCAAGTTGAGAAACACCCCCAATATTGACTTTCACGGAGCGATCCTAAGCATCTTTTCCGATTTATCCAAAGAAACCCTGGACCGCCGCAGAGCACTTAAGCCTCTTCTGGAACACCTACGTTCTAACGGGATCATTTATAGATGGGGTTTCCCGGCGTGCCTTATTGCCACCAAAAATGGTCGCTCACATACCCTCAGATTCCCAGAGGAACTGCCACAATTCTTGAAGGACCTTAATCTGCCCTCGGTAGACCTACCCGGATGGCATGACCCGGTCCCAAAGTTTTCACACATCCAGGATTCCCAGTGGCAAAAATCACCCACAGAGAATGGGCGTTCATCCGCGCAGGGCTCTGCTCAGAGGCATGGTTAAAGAAAGGGGCCGGGTAGCCTAAAGGCTACGCTTGCAGATTCGCTTCTTATTCCAATTTTGTTTTTGCTGTTTTTATTTTTGTTTTGCTTGTTGCAGGTACTCATATTCCATGAAGCACTTACAAGAAGGGATGTACACTAGCAAAGACTTTGTAACTTCTTCTGCCTTTACATACAGATGCGGCTCACCCTTTGGTGATTTGCCAGGGCTCCAGTGATCAACCCCACATAAGAACTTCCTACAGCTGGATGAGTACCCCTGCCTTTTTATAATGTTTATAATGTTGTATATTTGCTGTTTATTTAGTTAAAGTATAATGGTCAATTGGGTTTTATTGATATTTAGCACTGGAGCAAAATGTTTCCTCCCTTGTTATTTGCACTATTGCTGGGTTCGGGCGGAGCGCACTGCTCCCATGTACCTTTTACACGGGTCACCCCCCCGCCCACATTTCCGTCTGTTGTGGGTGAGAATGGGCAGCCCTCGATTTTTTCGGTCCAGGCCCACTTTGGGGTCGTGGTCGGAGGTCCGCTCTCTCTCTCCCCACAGGGATCACCGCAGGATTCTGCGTGACAGTTTAAGATTACCCACATGTGTCCACTTGGACGCCTTTGTTGTTTTTGTAAAACTTACTCGTTCTCTTTTCTCTCCTCTTTTTTCTTATTCACACCACCACCCTTCTCCCCACCTCTGTCCCCCTCTCCGTGGCTGGCATGCATGGTATTTTAAGCTTAAGGGATGCATCCTACCGATATAATGGCCACAATTAAAATCACCTCCTACAACGTCAGGGGTTTGAATGTTGCAGCCAAAAGGCATCAGATTGCACACGAGCTACGAAAATCAGCCACTTCAGTTGCATTCCTCCAGGAAACGCATCTGACCCACACCACGCAGGTCAAACTGACCTCTCCATATTTCCCCCAGTGGTATTATAGTCTTTCCGATACAAGTAAAGCAAAAGGTGTGGCCATAGGCTTTGGTAGAGACGCACCCTTTCGGCTAATAAAAATGCGGGCGGATGACCATGGTCGCTTTCTCTTCTTGAAGGGCTTTCTGGGCAACACCCAGTGCACATTGGCGAATATCTATTCTCCAAACCACAACCAACCCGCCTTTTTCTCCCAAATTCTTACGGAACTAGCTGAGTTTGCAGAAGGCCTAGTGGTACTAGCGGGGGATATAAATATGCCCTTAGATCCAATACTGGACACTTCCCAGGGGCGCTCTCACATACCCTTTAAGCGCCTTGCCTACATTAAAAAAAGACTCCTAGAACGACAATTGGTGGACGCCTGGCGCGTGACCCACCCCAAGGACAAAGACTTCTCTCACTTTTCGAAAACGCACAAGTCTTATTCCCGCATAGATAACATTTTTATAGACCATTATCATCTCCCGCAACTGCAATCAGCGAATATAGGCACTGCGACACTATCGGACCACGCACCTGTCTCGATTGTCTTGAACATGCCCTCTTTGGCTCGCCGCTCCTATAACTGGAAACTGAATGATTCCCTTTTGTCCAATGAAGCGGAAGTCGCATTGATATCTACACAGATATCGCAGTATTTTAATGAAAATAAGCCCGCAGAGACCTCGCCAGCGATAGTATGGGAAGCACACAAGGCTACTATGAGAGGTCGGTTTATCGAACTAGGGGCGCGGAAAAAAAGAGAGCATGGTCAACAACTCGAACAGGTCCTGCAGGAAATAGCAGTCCTTGATAAACAACACAAACTTTCCTTACACACAACACATTTAGAAGCTCTCACGCTGAAGCGGGAAGAATTGAAAAAACTCCTGAACCTAGACACCACTAGGAAATTTCAGCACTACTCCCAAAAACTATACGAATGGGGGAACAAACCGGGTAGACAGTTAGCGAGATCCCTTAAAGAAAAGCAGACTAGGTCATTTATACCGAAAATAAAACTACCTAATGGGAATTTAGTGCATGCGACCCCCCATATAGCGAAAGCCTTCAGGGAATATTATGCGGAATTATACAATGTGCAATGCGATTCGCCGTCCCTGACTGTAAAGGAAAGAAGGCGGCGAATGCTCACATACCTAAAAGAGGCTAATTTGCCAAAACTGGCACCCCAGGCCCTTAGGGAACTGGAGTCTGAACTCTCTGTCGAGGAATTTCAGACGGCTCTGAAATCATCCCCGTCAGGTAAAGCCCCGGGGCCTGATGGATACACTATCCTCTACTATAAAACATTTAGCGAAGTTCTCTTACCACGTCTTACGGCTTACGCCAACTCTATCTCACAGACCGCGGGACTTCGCCCAGAATCCCTTACAGCTCACATCTCGGTCATCCCCAAACCGGGTAAGGACCCCACCCAATGCAGCAGCTACAGGCCGATTTCCCTATTGAATGTTGATATCAAATTATACTCCAAAGTGATGGCCAATAGACTACTCCCTCTTATTCCCAGCTGGGTCTCCACAGATCAGACAGGCTTCATGCCACATAGAGAAGCCAAAGATAATTCCCTCCAGGCAATATCGCTAATTCAATATGCCCAAAGGTCGGCCCAGTCCACCCTACTTATATCCACAGACGCTGAAAAAGCCTTCGATAGGGTGGACTGGGATTATCTGAAAGTGACCTTACGTCATTTTGGGCTGGGTCCCAAGATGTTCTATCGCATCACCTCTCTATACTCTTGTCCTACAGCCCAGATTCGAATAAATGGTACCCTTAGCGACTCATTTCAATTGTTTAATGGGACTAGACAGGGATGCCCCCTCTCACCCCTCCTATTCGCCCTCACCCTAGAACCTTTCCTAGCAACCGTGAGGCGTGATGTGAACATTCACGGGATTCAGGTAGGCAATAAAACCCACAAGTACGCGGCCTACGCCGACGACATTTTATTTTTCACGCAACAGCCCCACATCTCACTCCCCAACCTAATGAAGGCCTTCTCCACCTTCCAGACAATATCCAACTTTAAAATCAACTTATCAAAGTCCGAGATTTTAAATATTAACTTACCTAGCAGGGAGGCAGATCGAATAAAACCCCTCTTTCCCTTCAGATGGGTTCACCGCAGCATGAAGTACTTAGGAGTATATCTTACGCCCAACACCCAATCCCTCTTTAAACTTAACTATATTCCCCTACTGAATAGCATCAAAAACGACCTCACAAAATGGAAAACACTTGCACATTCTTGGCTTGGTAAAGTGAACATAGTCAAGATGAATATCCTACCTAGAGTGTTATTCTACTTCCAGATGCTGCCACTGGGTGTGCCCATAGGGTTCTTCTCTCTCCTGCAGACCATGGTCTCCCGCTTTATCTGGAGGAACAGTCACCCTAGAGTATCCAGAGGCGTGCTTTTTCGTTCCAAGGGCTCGGGGGGACTGGCCCTCCCAAATTTTAAGGCATATTATATTGCGGTGGTCCTGTCTAGGATATCAGAGTGGAGATATGCTGCCAATTCTAAATTATGGGTGAGCCTTGAAAACGCTCTAAGTAATGCAGACCTGGCAGTCATTCCATGGCTCCCGCGCCCCTATAGGCGCCTTGCTACAACTACCTCTTCATTAACCACTTCCACCTTGGACATATGGGACTCCCTCCATAGGAAGCTTTCATGGTCATACACATCACCCCTGCTGCCGCTCACAGGCAATGCCTTCTTCCCCCCTGGTCAACTGGATCCTGGCTTCCAGGCTTGGTCCCCAAATAGACCCCTCCTACTTCACCATGTTCTTCAAGCCAACACTCCCAAACCCCTGAGGGTGATTCTTGGCCCTAAACCGCTAGGGTTCCTGGACAAATGGAGGTACAATCAACTGTGTCACTTCCTCGGGTCTCTCCAACAGCCACTGAGGGGGATACAGGACTTGAACGGTATTGAGGAAATACTATACCCAGCAGACCCACCTGAACACTGTATTTCGCTCTTTTACAAAGCGCTTATTAAACTACAGGACGCTAAACATCCTTCCTTCCTCGCTAAGTGGGAGGCAGACCTGGATTCCTGCCTCTCGGACAACCAAAAGGATAAAGTACTGCAGTTGGCCCACATCTCCTCAATAGCATCAAAAATGACCGAGGTCAATTATAAACTACTAGCTAGATGGCACTATACCCCTTCAAAGCTCCATCGGATGTTCCCCGCCAATTCCCCGTTGTGTTGGAGGAATTGTGGGAACACAGCAACCCATGCCCACATTTGGTGGTCGTGCCCGCTTATTCGACCCTTCTGGGCCAAGGTCATCCAAATTATACACCAGATCTCTAACGTCAATCTCCCCTCCGACCCCTGGACCATCCTCTTCCATGCAACCAAGGAACCAATTGGAAAGTATAAACGCTCTATAGTCCCTCATCTACTCAACACAGCCAAGGCACTAATACCTGCACTATGGGGCCAGCCTGAGACTCCATCAATGAAAATGTGGTTTCAAAAAATATCGGAAGTTGCCCTTATGGAGGACATTACACACCACGACAAGAGCACCTCGGTGCGTCACACCATGACTTGGTCCCAATGGACTGACTTTAAAACTACCACGACTTATAAAAAGATAATTGTTCATTGAGCATTAAGTCAGAAATCCTACAAAGGGCCCCCTTACACATTCTAAGTGGTCTTTCTGAGTACACTCTGCGAATGAATGCATGTCTCTTCCTCTTGGAATAGCACATTTCGAGAATCCTTGTATGAGGGTAACATGCATGCCGGCCACCCCCCCCCCCCCCCCCCCCCTCTCCCCCCCCTCTCCCTTCCTTTCCTCCTTACATTTCCTTTCCTTCTCCTCCTGTTCTTTTTTTTCACTCTAAAATACATATGCCTAGACTATGCACTGTTTTTGCTTTCGCCTTACATGATTACTCTATACCATTATTGAAGGAAAGACCGAGTTTTTGTGTCTTCGTTGGTAGGACCGGAAGCATATGGGGATGTAATCTTCCCAACAGTTTACAGTGGGGCTAGTAATAGCCGCTATAAGCTTCAAACGGGGTCTGTAATTACTCACAAATTCAGCACAATGTTGCATGGTCTGTTTAGAAGGTTTATACTGTTTTTGTGTCTTGTATTTCTTCAATAAACATTTATTAAACAAAAAAAAAAAAAGGGGCTTCCAGATTCCGATAAGCTCCCCACCCACAGACCCTGATAACCAACAGCCAGGGTTGTCGAGAAGAGGCCCTTGTCCTCATCAACATGGGGACAAAGTGCTTTGGGGTGGGGGGCCCCCCCCCAAAGCCCCCACCCCCCCCCCATATTGAGGGCATGTGGCCTAGTATGGTTCAGGAGAGGGGGGAGGCGCTTGTTCGTCCCCACCCCTTTCCTGACCTGCCGGGCTGTGTGCTCGGATAAGGGTCTGGTATGGATTTTGGGGGGGACCCTTAAAATCCAAACCAGACCAAATGGCCTGGTATGCTCTTGGAGGGGGAACCCATGCCAGTTTTTTTTTACATTTTGCGTGGAGTTCCCCTTCAAGATCATCAGAGCACAAGTCGCATGCCAAAGTCTGATCAGTTAAGACAGCGATCCGACTTTGATCCGACTTCAGTGATATTCAATGAGCTGAAGTAGGATCAAAGTTGGACCAAAGTAGTGCAGGGACTACTCTGAAGTCGGTACGACTTAAAGTCAGTACTAATATGAATGGTATCATTGGAAATCATGGGGAACGACTTGTCATACGACTTTGCAGTCCCAAGTCATAGGACAAGTAGTACAAGTATGAAAGGGGCCTAAGGGTTTACAGCCACTTCGAGGTGTACTGGCCAGTTTGTCTATATTTAAAGGTGCAAATATCAACTACCTATGATTTTAATAGAGAAAATATAGAGAATTTGGGGGACTTTAAAGGTGCAAGTAAACACAAAATATGTAAAAAAATATTTGAATATTTATTGTACAAAAGTAAAATCAATGGGTTTCAACAAACACACATATCACATTTCATGTAACAATTGATACTTCCACTCCACATGTTTTGCCAAATTTGTTACACAGAATTACAAAACAATACATACATAATTATTAAATTTTTTTATACAAATTTCAATTATAAACAAAGTATTTCAATGTGTTGCATCCAGCAGAACATTGGCTAATTCATGATCATTATATATATATATTTATTTTTGCATACCTGTAATTATTTGTTGATGATAATCCAGATTTTTACTGTATGGGTATCAATTATCATCAAATAATTGGCGAAACATGTCGAGTGGAAGCATCAATTGTTACATGAAATGTGATATAGGTGTTTGTTGAAACCCATTTATTTTACTAAATTTATTTTAATGATGTACAATAAATTTTCAAAGATTTTTTAACATATTTTGTGTTTACTTGCACCTTTAAAGTCCCCCAAATTCTCTATGTTTTCTCTATTCGATATTGAAATGTGGTGCCAATTTGTTCTTCTTCATCTAGAACTAAATAGCAGTGATACCTATGATTTTACCTTATTTTTCTTTTTCAGGTCATGTCAGCACCTCCAGAAAAATTCAATGTGGAAAAGCATAGGACCATCATCAAGTTCCTGTTTCTCCAAGGGAAAGGTGGGAAGCAGATCCATGATGAAATGCCACGAACTGTGGGTGACAGTGGCCCTTCATATGCAACCGTTAAACGTTGGGTTGCCAACTTTAAAACTGGCCATTTCAGTTTTGAAAGTGAGAAACACAGTGGAAGGCCTGTTTCTGTCTCTCTGCCTGCAAAAATGAAAGCCATCCATGACATGATCATGGTGGACCACCCTATATCAGCCAAAAGTATTGCTACATATCTGGGGATATCACGTGAGAGACTTGGTGCCATTATCCACAACGACTTGGAAATGAGAAAGCTTGCAGCAAAGTGGATCCCAAAACTTTTGACAACTTTTGACAACCGAACAAAAGAGGACAACACCTTGTCACACACTGCAGATGAAACAATGGCAAAACTGACCTCATTAGGCTTTCTTGATGCCCCATCCACCCTTTTTGCCCGACCTGGCTCCTTCTGACTATCATCTGTTCCCCAATCTCAAAATATACCTAAAGGGACAACGATTTGGGAGTGTTTTCTGGAGGCAACTAATTCTGCAAATGAGTGGTTACACCAGCAGTCAGAAGAATTCTATTTGCAGGGACGTAAAGTGATTGTAAAGTCGCGTTTTTTTTCTTTTTTAATAACAAACATGTCATACTTACCTCCTCTGTGCAGTTGGTTTTGCACAGAGCAGTCCGGATCCTCCTCTTCTAAGGTCCCTCTTTGCTGCCCCTGGCCCCTCCCTCCTATCGAGGGCCCCCAGAGCCAGCAGCTTCCTATGGGGGCACACAAGCCGAGTCACAGCTCCGTGTGTCCATTCAGACATGGAGCCCTGACCCGGCCCGCCCCCCTCTCTCCCCTGATTGGCTGACTGACTTTGATTGACAGCCGCAGGAGCCAATGGCGCCACCGATGTGTCTCAGCTAATCAGCAGGAATGTCCCGGACGGCTTAGACATTCATGGACATCGCTGGAGAGAGATGGGGCTCAGGTAAGTAATTAGGGGGTGCTGGGGAGGTAGCCACACACAGAAGGTTTTTTATCTTAATGCATAGAACTGATTTTAGGTTAATAGGTTAATCACACATAGTTTGATAGTTGCCAGTGCATGTTATTTTAGCTTGCAGAGCTTGGATTCATTGAATGAGTTTACCAAACATGTAAATATTGCAGAATATAAGGCCTCATGCTACATAACTAAGCTCCATTTCATGCTGAATAAATTGAATTATTAATGTATCTTGAATAGGAAATTATCTTTAGATAGATTTTTACTCCAAAAGAATTTTATTAAAATAAATTTGATAAAGAAAATTTAAAAAAATCTGATTAAAAAAAAAAGAATGATCAATTTTTATCCTCCCTGGGTGTATACAATTAATACAATTAGGGCCCCTTTCACACTGGTACGCTTTTTCCACACTCTTCCAGGATGACAAAAGCGCATGAAAACTATTTCCCATTAAATCCTTTGAAAAGTCTTGCTTACTGCATCTTTGGTGCAGTTTTTCAAAAGTACCCCAAAAAACCAAAAAAGGCACCTTTCATTGTAAGTCAATGGGAACGCATCAAAAGTGCATCAATGTGAAAGGGCCCTTGAGCTGCACAAAAGCACATCAAATATGCACCAGTGTTCAAGGGCCCTAAAGTGGACCTTCACATATGAAACCAACTTCCTCTCACCTGCCCCTTCCCCTTAGGCTCCGTTCACACCTGGGCATTTCGGAATCGCAGGCAGAATCGGACGATTTCCAGAAGTGTGGCAAAACGTGGGTTCGCGTTTGCGATGCCATTACATCTTAATGGAACGCCAATCGCAGTGCGATTTTGCCACGGTTTTCGCATGATAAATCGTGTTGCAATTGCAGCAAAATTGCAACACGCAAAGCTTGTTGCTCAAAAAGAGGTAGGAGCTGCTTTTGGGTGACAGTGTCGTGTGTTGCAATTTGCCATGATTGCAGCACGATTTATCGGACCGCGATTGGGGTGTATTTAAGAAATAATTGTTTTGCCACGATTTTGAAACGCCCAGGTGTGAATGAAGCCTTACTCAATTGCAGAGGGTATAGCTGGCCTTACACTGATCAAAATTCGATTGGTCCAGTAAGGATTAGCTACATTTCAATCAGCTCGGCAGGACGGGGCGCTTTAAAAAAAAAATTTGATTTTTTTATTATTATTAATTTTTATTTTTACACTGTCCTTTTTAACCACTTCGGCCCCGGACCAATTGGCAGCCAAAGGACCAGGCCCCTTTTTGCGATTCGGCACTGCGTCGTTTTAACTGACAATTGCGCGGTCGTGCGACGTGGCTCCCAAACAAAATTGGCGTCCTTTTTTTCCCACAAATAGAGATTTCTTTTGGTGGTATTTGATCGCCCCTGCGGTTTTTATTTTTTGCGCTATAAACATAAAATAGAGCGACAATTTTGAAAACAATGCAATATTCTTTGCTATAATAAATATCCCCAAAAAATATATAAAAAAACATTTTTTTTTCCTCAGTTTAGGCCGATACGTATTCTTCTACATATTTTTTGGTAAAAAAAATCGCAATTAGCGATTATTGATTGGTTTGCGCAAAAGTTTTAGCGTTTACAAAATAGGGGATAGTTTTTATAGCATTTTTATTAATATTTTTTTTTTTACTAGTAATGGCGGCAATCAGCGATTTTTATTGTGACTGCAACATTATGGCGGACACATCGGACATTTTTGACACATTTTTGGGACCATTGTCATTTATACAGCAATCAATGCTATTTAAATGCATTGTTTCCTGTATAAATGACAGTTGTAGTGAAAGAGTTAACCACTAGGGGGAGGGGAGGGGTTATGGGCTGTGACGTGTGTGTTTTTTTTACATTAGGGGGCGGGGCTGACGTCTGACGTCATTGATCGGCTTTCCCGATGACCGGGAACAGCCATCAATGACAGGCAGAGTAGGAAGCGCGGGGAGAGGTTTGTTTACACATACCTCTCTCCGTTCTTCAGCTCCGTGACCCGATCGCGGGACACCATCGGCGATCGGGTCCGCTGGTCCCGCGGCCGTGGTCACGGAGCTCCCGACCGGGTCGCAAGTGTCCCGCCGGCGGCGCGCGTGCGACCCAGGGGCAGGCATTTAAAGGGTCACGTACAGGTACGTGATTTTGCCTGCCCGTGCCATTCTGCTGACGTATATATGCAGTGGGCGGTCGGGAAGCGGTTAAAAAATTTGGGTCACTTTTATTCCTATTACAAGGAATGTAACCATCCCTTGTAAAAGCATGACAGGACCTCTTTAATGTGAGATTTGGGGTCAAAAAGACCTCAGATCTCACATTTACACTTAAATGCAATAAAATAAATAAATGTCTTTTTTTTATCCAAAAAAAAAATTTCCCCTTGAACGGAAGTGATGTTTGACGTCGCTTCCATCATGCAATGTTATGGAGCCGAGTGGGGGCCATCATTCCCTCACTCTGCCCCATGCTACTGAGGGGATCGGGCGGCTCCAGTAAGCGGCAGAGACGACCAGAGCGCGGCGGGGGGCACCTCTCCCACCGCCGATAAAAAAGATCTTGCCGTGAATCTGCCACGGAGACCACTTTTATCTAAAAGAGGATAGCCCTCCATTGAAGAAAATACCGGGGTTATGGCAGCTATCTGCTGCCATAACCCTGGTATTCTACGTCAATGTACCAACGTACAATGACAACGGTTTGCGGGAAGTACCGTAGTTAAAGAGGAAGTAAACTTCCTCTGCTAACATTTACCTATAGATAAGCCTGTAATAAGACTTACATATAGGCACGTGCGCCGTTTAGGAGATATTTACATTACATGCAGCCAGTGACATCACTGGAGCATGCGCTCTGAAGGCCACGGGTGCCGTTCCTTTCGAAGCCCTGTGCCGTGAACAGTGGCTCCGGTGCGCATGCTCCAGCCAATCACAGAGCCAGAGCCCGTAACCTGGAAGCGAGAGGGATAAAAATTGAAGAGGCTGCAGCGCTCACATTGCGGCGCTGGAACAGCTTTGATTTAAAATAAGTTTCACATAATGTGCCAGTATGCGATGCATACTAGCACATAATGACTTTACCTTGCAGGAAGAAAAGAAAAAAAAATATCTATCACAACCATGTGCGATGTGTTATGGGTTCAAATTGCAGCATTTTCAGAAATGTCTTCTTTGCCGGGAAAAGAAAAATCACTCCAAGATCCCTCAGATGAGTTTCTTAGATTAGAAGCCACTAAGAAATGGAAGAGGTCAGACACACAGCTCAGACTACTTATTAGATATTTTTATAATACTTATTCCATACTCTTTAACAGACTCCTTCAAATTATACAGAGCTAGGGCGCGACTGCTACTATCGCTAAATTCCTCTTTTTTAAAGTATTCGCCTACTAAATTTAGGCCAATGTGTATTCTGCTACAAGTTTTTGGTTAAAAAAAATAAATAAATCCAATTAGGCGTATATTGATTGGTTTACGCAAACATTATAGCGTATATATTTATGGAATTATTATTTATTTATTTTTATACTAGTAATGGCAAAGATCAGCGACTCATAGCGGGACTGCGATATTGTGGCGCACAATCGGAAACTAACTGATACTTCAGACACTTTTTGGGGACCAGTGACACTAATACAGTGATCAGTGCTAACAATATGCACTGTCTCTGTACTAATGACACCTGTGTTTTTGGGTGTGCTGCTGAAAAGGGGCTTTTACTTTTGCAGAGACACAAAATTCATCCCTTGCCCCCCTGTCAGAACAGAGATCTGCCTTGTTTACATAGGCCGAGCTCCGTTCTGTGTGTTTTACCGACAATCAGCAGGTGCCAGCAGACATCCACTGCCCGGCACCCACAGATTGGCTTCTGCTGTGAATAATACAGCTGAAGCGGTTCACCGGCGCGGTGCGTGCGCGCCCCCTGTAGGCAGAAGTGAATAATCACTTATATTTACATGATCCTGCTTAGGAGGGCCACCCTGTAGCAGTATATCTGCTATGGGGCGGTCCAGAACTGGATAAGGTCCCTTTTATAAAACAAGCATGTATGCCGTGTCCTGAGCGCATGCACTTTAGGCCCCTTTCACACTGACGCAGTGCGGTTTTCCTGTACCACATGTGCAGCAATCCGTGGGTTTTGCAGGTTACCTGCGCTTTGCCATAGACTTCTATTGCATTGGGTGGTTTTGGTGCATTTTATGAAAGCGCATGCACATGCAGTGCGGGAAAACCACATCAGTGTGAATGTGTCATTAGTCACATCATATTACGGTCACTGGACTGACCTTATCCCTAGAACCAGGATAACAAGGTACATGCGTGCCACCTCATAGGCTGAAGCGTACAGGCGAGGGTGGCTTTATGGGACCCTGCGAGGCAGCAGAGCCAACCTCAAGACAGAAGTGAAGAGACAAAACTTTTAAGGCAGAATGCAGACATGTGACAGACTGCAGACAGAAAGCAAAGAACAAACATGGCAAATCCTATAGTATGTATTGTATATACTGTATATCCAATATATGCTAAATAATGCATTGCACATTGAGGGTTTAACCATTTGAGCTCCTCAAGAGGAACTGCAGTCAGCTCACATAATCTGTAATAAAAACAACTTTGCTATTCTGAATCTTCCCTCCAACCACTTTGCATATTATTTTATATATACTGTGATTCTGTACTTGCCAAATATGCTGCAGAAATCTCCCTCCACTAAGTCTGGCTGCAGCCATTTTAACTGTGGGCAGCTGAAGCTGCTGCCTGTTCACTTCCTAGATTTACACAGACACACACCTTCAGCTCTGCAGCTCTCATTGGCCCTCTTATGACTCCTCCCCCCTCCCTTCTTGGCAAACTCTCAGGAGAGTGAGAGAGAGAGATAGAGAGAGAGAGAGAGAGCTTTTTACCAGACAATAAAGAGAAGGTGGGCTATATAAGGTATTTACTGGCATAAAAAAAAAATTTACTATCCAAAGTTAAAACAACGAGGGCAGAAAGTTTAATAGATGGAAAGTTAAAAGAATGACTGAAGTTCTGCTTTCACGACCAGGCCATTTTTTGCTATGCACTACTTTAACTGGCAATTGCGTGGTCATGCAACACTGTATGAAAATGTATATACTGTCATTTTTTTTCACACAAATAGAGCTTTCTTTTTGTGGTGTTTGATCACCTCTGGGTTTTTTATTTTTTATTTTATAATTAAAAAAATGTTTTTTTTACTTTCTGCTATAAAACATATCCAATAATAAAAAAAAAAAAAAACAAAGTTTTTCATAAATTTAAGCCAACATGCATTCCGCTACATATCTTTGGGGAAAAAATTAAAATAAGTGTATATTAATTTGATTGCGTGAATGTTATAACGTCTACAAACTATGGTATATACACTGGAATGTGTATTTATTTATATTAGTAATGGTGGTGATCAGCGACTTATAGTAGGACTGTGATAGTGCTAATACTATACACTGTCACTGTACTAATTACACTGGCTGAGAAGGGGTTAACATCTAGGGTAATCAAGGGGTTAAATGTGTGCCTAAAGCCGCGTACACACAGTTCGATTGTTGGACGACCGAGCGTCTGATTTTTGTCAAAAGCACGTGTGCAGGATTTCGTCTAGCATACTAATTATCCGCAAATTGCCGTTTGACAAACACGAACGTAGTGATGTACTATGAGCGTATAAAGAGAAAGTCCATTTTTCGAGCGCCACCCTTTGGGCCCCTTCTGCTAATTTCATGATAGTAGAAGTTTGGTGAGCGTTGATTCGCGACTTTCAGATCGTACAAAACAAATGCCTTTTTAAAATACGTTTGGCATAACTACATCAGTATCACCAGCAAAGCAGCTTCATTATTATCCCATTAAAGAAGATGAGATTTCAGACATTTCATCAGTTGCCACGTCACGAATGTTAATTCTAGATTACGAATAGTAGTTTACAAGATCAAACTCTTCCAGGTCGTTCCTTGATTCCGATCATGCGTGTTTGTAATTTCGACTTGTGTGTGACGATTTCTGTACTGACCATCGGAAAATCAGAGGTTGAGTTCACATCTTACAAATTTTATAGCCTGCACATCCAGCTTTTGCCTGATGTAAAAGTCAAATCGGCTGTCGAAAGCACCATACTAACGATCCGAAACAGCTCGTCTTACAAATTTTTCCTTCTGATTTTCGTACCGTGTGTACGACGCCTAACAATATGTAATATGTGTTAACTTTTGCTAAAGATCTCCTTGTTTCTTATCCCTGCATTGCAGGGATAAGAAACCAATTGATCGTTCCCTCTGTACAGAGCCCTGTGTTGATTGTCAACATTAGACTGTCAGAATGCAGGGGAGAAGAAGCTGCATGGACCGGTCTAGCAGCATGGAGGAGCCTGCAGGAGATGAGGATCAGGCAAGTAAACGTGCACTACCAAGTCCCCTGCCAGTGTGAATTTTTAGGTTTCTGCAGTCTGGCGATCTAAGGTTTTATGACATTATCAAAACCCCAATGCAGGGTCCATAGCCCTGCATTAAAAGTGGGGATGCAGAGGAATAGTCCACCGCTGAAGAATGGGTGAGTGTCTTCTGACCAGGACAGAGGAAGATCAGGTAAATACGACTGCTTTTAGGCTTCATGCACACTGAAGCTCATAAATGGCCGTTTTTGGGAGTTTGGGCATTTTTTTTAACTACCCATAAACTCCCCTCTATGTTATCCTATGTGTCCACACATGGATGTTTTTGAGTGTTTATCAGCAGTGGAGTTTATGGGTTATTGTCTAAACACGCCCTAAAATCGCATTCAGGAGCTGTTTTTCTCACCACAAAAAACGCTTAAAAACGTTAAACGTGCATAAAAGCTGATAAACACTCAAAAACGTGACTCACCAGCGTTTTTTAATGTTTTTGATGCATTGAAAAAAAAATTTAAAACACAAAAAAAAGCTAACGTGAAAAAATGCTGAAAAACGCTAATAAACGCTATTGCAAAAATGTTGAAAGACTCACTGCAAAGCTACTGGCGTTTTTAAAATGTTATTTTAACGTCCAGTGTGCATGAGGCCTTACCATCCTTGCATGTGTGCTCAACCTGTGGCCCTCCAGCTGTTGCGGAACTACAACTCCCATGAGGCATTGCAAGGCTCACATGTACAAGCATGACTCCCAAAGGCCGAGGCATGATGGGACTTGTAGTTTTCCAACAGCTGGAGGGCTGCAGGTTGAGCACCCTGCTCTAGAGTCCAGACCTCAGCGAGCAAACCCCTCCAGTGCACACACAGTCCCACTGCAAGGGTAAATTTTTAGGTTTCCTTGAGTTCTTCTTTAACAAGGATACAGATCCATATATATATATATATATATATATATATATATTTATATATGTATACATATTTTTTTTAGATAATCAGATCCTTATTTTAGCCATCTGCCTGTAATTTTAAGATCTCTTCGGATGGTCACTTTGACTATAAGCCTTGGTTCACACTTTGATCCGCATGTGAATCGCACAGGAACTGCAAGTGGGCTCAAATCGCACCAAAAGCTTGCATACACCTTTTTTGGAGCCACACTACAACCAGATCACATTGCCGTTTTGTACCATGTGATCCATGCACTGTCTTTGTGACCTGCTTTGTAGGTGCCATTAAATGGGTTGTAAACAAAGGCCTTACTTACCTGATCTGTGCAGTTGTTTTGCACAGAGCAGCCCTCATTCTCTTCTTCTGGGGTGCCCCCGCCGGTCCTCCTGGCTCCTCCACTTCATCAGGTGCCCCCCAGGGAAAGCACCCTTGTAGGCTTGCTCCCGAGTCCTGCTGTTGCGTCCATTGACACAGACAACGGGACACAGCCCGCTCTCTTGTCACTGGGTTTGATTGACAGCAGCAGGAGCTATTGCTATCAATCTGCCCAATGAGGAGAGAGACAGCGGCTGGAGCTGCTGCGCTCATGCACATCGCTGGATTGGATTGGGCTGGGCTCAGGTAAGAAAAAGGAGGGTCTGGGGAGGAGCTGCAGCACAGAAGGTTTTTTACCTTAATGCATAGAATGCATTAGGGTGAAAAACCTTGAGGGTTTACAAGCACTTTAAAAGAAGTTTCGCCCTCAGCACAGCAAAAAAATTTAAGTCAGCAGCTACACATACTGTAACTTCTGACTTTTAATATTAAGACACTTATCTGTCCTGGAATCCAGCGATGTCAGCACAGCAGCCAGTGTTTCCATTGGCTCTCGGGTGCTGCCGCCGCCATTCGTGGTAAGGGAACCTGGCAGTGAAGCCTTTTCGACTTCACAGCCGGTTCCCTACTGCTGTGGTCATCAACCCTCTCCTCAGGACCCACTAACAGGCCAGGTTTGCAAGATAACTGAAATACATGACAGGTGATATCATTTGCTGCTCAGTGATTGCAGTATTCTAGTCTGCATCTCCCCGAGGTAATACATTGGCTATTATGCCGGGTAACTCACAATGGTTGTTGCCGCTCTGTTACATAACATTTTGAAACAAATAAACTGATTTTGTCTCAGTGTTTGCTGTGGACTAGGGATGAGCCGAACACCCCCGGGTTCGGTTCGAACCAGAACCTTCGAACGGACCGAAAGTTCGCGCGAATTTTCGAACCCTATACGTTATAATGGACGCGAACGTTCGAAATCAAAAGTGCTAATTACAACGGCCAATATGCATGTTAATGTCATAAAACAGGTTTGGGGACCCGGGTCCTGCCCCAGGGGACATATATCAATGCAAAAAGAACTTTTAAAAACTAACGTTTTTTCGGGAGCAGTCATTTTAATGATGCATAAAGTGAAAAAAAAAAAGTGACATTTTCCTTTAAATATGGTACCTGGGGGGTGTCCAAAGTATGCCTGTGAAGTGGCATGTGTTTCCCGTGTTTAGAACTGTCCTTGCACAAAATGACATTTGTAAAGGAAAAAAAGAAGCCATTTAAAACCACTTGCGGCTTTAGGTTTGATCTTAAGTAGAATCTGAACAGGTACATTATGAAGTGTAGCTCCATCCCAAAAAAATCTATTTTTAAGCTTTTTGGAGAACATAGGGAGGGGTTATCACCCCTGTAACATTTGCTGTCTTTGCACATCTGTTCAGAACATGTCACCTCACTTTCCGTCCCAATGACAAATGTTTTTGGAAAAGTGGGGTTTTAATTGAAACAAGGATTGGTGATAAAGTATCAGTAGAGAGGAGATACCTTTTTCCCAAATTAAATCTAACAGGATAGAATTTCCCTTCCTAGGGGTAGATTTCCTCTCACTTCCTGTTTTCTCTTTCCATTTGCAAGTAGGAGTCGTTTGTAAGTTGGATGTTTGAAAGTAGGGGCCTGGCGTATATACTCTGCAGAAATTTGCCCTATTAGATGTTGGTGTAGCCACAAGACTGGTGGGCACAGGAATGGGCCCTGCTGTGAGTTAATAGATCAAGATTTGTAATTGCATGCACCTGTTGAACAGGGCAGAAAAATTGGGGGTGGTGGTGGTGGTGGTGGTGGACGGTTTTGCCACAAGACTGTAAGCTCTCACAGTTACTCTTGGTGGGCGCAGGAATGGGCCCTGCTGTGAGTTATTAGATCAAGATTTGTAATTGCAAGCACCTGATGAACAGGGCAGAAAAATTGGGCCTTTGGCGGTGGTGGTGGACGGTGTTGCCACAAGACTGTAGGCCCTCATAGTTACTCTTGGTGGGCGCAGGAATGGGCCCTGCTGTGAGTTATTAGATCAAGATTTGTAATTGCAAGCACCTGATGAACAGGGCAGAAAAATTGGGCCTTTGGCGGTGGTGGTGGACGGTGTTGCCACAAGACTGCAGGCCCTCATAGTTACTCTTGGTGGGCGCAGGAATGGGCCCTGCTGTGAACTATTAGATCAAGATTTGTAATTACCCGCCCCTGTTAAACAGGGGCTGAAAAATTGTGCCTTAGGCACTGGTGCTGGTGCCACAACACTGCAACCCCTCACAGAGACTGTACTTGGAGCACAGCAGTCACACGTGTTGCGAAGCATTTTTTTAAAAAATTGTAAGTACACGCCCCTGTTAAACAGGGGCTGAAAAATTGTGCCTTAGGCACTGGTGCTGGTGCCACAACACTGCAACACGGCCCTCACAGAGACTGTACTTGGAGCACAGCAGTCACACGTGTTGCGAAGCATTTTTTAAAAAAATTGTAAGTACACGCCCCTGTTAAACAGGGGCTGAAAAATTGTGCCTTAGGCACTGGTGCTGGTGCCACAACACTGCAACACGGCCCTCACAGAGACTGTACTTGGAGCACAGCAGTCACACGTGTTGCGAAGCATTTTTTAAAAAAATTGTAAGTACACGCCCCTGTTAAACAGGGGCTGAAAAATTGTGCCTTAGGCACTGGTGCTGGTGCCACAACACTGCAACACGGCCCTCACAGAGACTGTACTTGGAGCACAGCAGTCACACGTGTTGCGAAGCATTTTTTTTAAAAATTGTAAGTACACGCCCCTGTTAAACAGGGGCTGAAAAATTGTGCCTTAGGCACTGGTGCTGTGGCATGGATCATTGAGGAGGAGGAAGAGGATAGTCAGTGAACATAAGAGGACAGTCACTCAGCATCAGCATAGGCAGTCTTGAAGGGATGTGACATTAAAAATTATTCGGTTATATCCGCCTCAGGTGCCTGGTAGCTGGTGGTGATCCAAGACTGATTCATTTTGATGAATGTCAGTCGATCAACCGAGGCGGTGGACAGGCGCACCCTATGATCAGTCACAAATCCTCCAGCAGCACTGAATGTGCGTTCGGAAAGAACGCTGGAGGCAGGACAGGCCAGTAGCTCAATTGCATACTGTGCAAGCTCTGGCCAGTGATCCATCCTCAGGACCCAGTAAGCCAGAGGATTTTCGGTGGGAAAGGTGTCCAAGTCTGACCTTGCCCCAAGGTATTCCTGCACCATGTATATCAGACGCTGGCGATGGTTGCTGGAACCGATCATACCTTGGGGCTGCGGACTAAAAAATTGTCTGAACGCATCGGTCAGACGTCCACCTTCCCCACCGCTCCTTCTGCCACTGACCGAAGCCTCAGCAACTCGTCGCCCAGGACCAGGAGTTTGTAGCCTCCCAGTTTCTGGGAACGCGTTGCACAGACCTTTCTGCAAGGCCTCCCTGAGATGTCTCATCCTCTGCTCCCTCTGCGACGGCAAGATAAGGTCCGCAACCTTACCCTTGTTCCGCGGATCAAGGAGAGTGGCCAGCCAGTAATGGTCCCTCTCCTTGATCCGAAGAACACGAGGATCCTTCCGCAGGCTTTGCAGGATCAGGGAGGCCATGCAGCGTAGGTTAGCTGAGGCATTCGGTCCGGAGTCTTCTGGGTCACTGAGGATGACATGATCGCCAGCCACCTCCTCCCAGCCACGTACAAGTCCACTGGCTTGTTGGGACTGTACATCATCCCTAAAAGACTGCTGCTGCTGATGCTGAGTGCCAGGCTCCACCTCCATGCTCACACAATCCTCCTCCTCCTCCTCCTCCTCCTCATCCTCTTCCTGTGTGATGGGTGGGACAGAAGGAACACTGTCCGGATAAAGGGGGCCTTGAGAGGCAAGGAAGTCCTCCTCTTCCTGCCTCTGTTCTGCCTCAAGTGCCCTGTCCATTATCCCACGCAGCGTATGCTCCAACAGGTGGACAAGAGGGACAGTGTCACTGATGCATGCACTGTCACTGCTCACCATCCTCGTGGCCTCCTCAAATGGTGAGAGGACAGTGCATGCATCCCTGATCATGCTCCACTGACGTGGGGAAAAAAAACCAAGCTCCCCTGACCCTGTCCTGGTGCCGTAGTCGCAAAGGTACTCATTGATGGCCCTCTGCTGCGTGTGCAGTCGCTGCAGCATGGCCAACGTTGAGTTCCACCTGGTGGGCATGTCAGATATTAGGCGGTTCTTGGGCAGGTTCAGCTCCTTTTGCAGCTCAGTCAGCCGAGCACTGGCATTATAAGATCGGCGGAAATGCACACAGACTTTCCTGGCCTGCCTCAGGACATCCTGTAAGCCTGGGAACCTGCCCAAGAACCGCTGCACCACCAGGTTGAGGACGTGAGCCATGCAGGGCACATGGGTGAGCTGCCCCTGTCGCAGGGCGGAGAGGAGGTTGGTGCCATTGTCAGAAACGACCATTCCTGGCTTAAGCTGACGTGGCGTCAACCACCTCTCGGCCTGCCCCTGCAGAGCTGCCAGAACCTCTGGCCCAGTGTGGCTCCTGTCCCCCAAACACACCAGCGCAAGCACGGCATGGCATCTTTTTGCCTGCGTACTTGCGTAGCCCCTTGTACGCCTACGGAGCACCGCTGGTTCCAAGGACAGAGCACTGGAGGAAGAAGAAGAGGAGGGGTGGAGGAGAGAGGTGTGTCACAACCAGTAGCAGTAGTCGCGTTTTGGAGGCGTGGTGGCGGAACAACCTCCAACACTACTGCACCTTGTCCTGCATCCCTCCCAGCTGCCAATAGAGTGACCCAATGGGCCGTGAAAGAAAGGTACCGTCCCTGTCCATGCCTGCTGGACCATGAGTCAGCGGTAATATGCACCTTACCGCTGACCGCCCTGTCCAGCGAGGCATGGACATTGCCCTCCACATGCCGGTAGAGAGACGGAATCGCCTTCCGCGAGAAAAAGTGGCGTTTGGGAACCTGCCACTGAGGAACCGCACATTGAACAAACTCACGGAAGGGGGCCGAGTCTACCAACTGAAAAGGCAGCAGTTGAAGTGCTAGCAATTTAGCAAGGCTAGCATTCAACCGCTGGGCATGTGGATGGCTGGGAGTGTACTTCTTTCTACGGTCCAGCAGCTGGGGCAGGGAAATTTGCCTGCTGCATTCGGACGTCGGTGTACTGCAAGTACTTGGTTGTGACACACCGAATTCTACACCTTCAGTCCTCTCAGAGCAGCTTTCAGAGAGGACTGAAGGTGTAGTGGGGATGGAGATCCCAGCTGAGGAGGAGCAAGGAGAGGTCCGCTTAGTTCTTTGGTGTGGGTCTTTTATGTGTGCCTGCCAACGAGCTGCATGGCAGGTCGCCATATGTCTGGTCATGCTTGTCGTGCCCAAGCGGCTGATGTTTTGGCCACGCGAGATACGCTTGAGACAAATATTGCAAATAGCAGTGGTGCGATCTGCTGCACTCGTCTCAAAAAAGGCCCACACCAAAGAACTTTTCTGATAACGTGCAGAGGCAGCGCCCTGCACAGGCGGAGCTCTGCGGTGTTGTACAGTTGCTGTGCTGGCCTCTACCTGGCCTCCAGGGGGCATCCTGCCTCGTTGGACATGTGACGCCGCATCCTCCTCCTCCTCGTCCTCCTCCTCATCCTCTCTCCCTTGAGGCACCCACGTGGAGTCAGTGACCTCATCATCCCCTCCCTCTTCACCACTAGAGCAAACCTGGCAGTAAGCTGCAGCTGGTGGAACTGTACTGCCAGATTCCTCAAGCTGGGTATCGTCATCCGAGCCTTCGAATCGTTGGGCATCCTCCTGGAGCATGTACCCAACACTGTGCTCAAAGAGTTCGGGGGACTCCTCAGGAGGACATGGTGGGTCTAGGGAAGGGGTGGCTGATGATGCTCTGTCAGTACCCTGAGCCTGGGTGAGAGAGGATGAGGAGGATGAGGAGGGCTTGGTCATCCATTCTACCAAGCCTTCAGCATGATGCGGCTCCACATGTCCAGCTGCCGAAAACAAAGACGCGCGTGTCCCATGGCCACGTGCTGATGACGATGCACGACCACGTCCACGTCCACGGCCACGTCCACTAGAAACAGAGCCTGCCTGCCCTGTGTTCTTGGCTCTGCACGCTCTGCCTCCCCTTGGCGGTCTTCCAGCCATTGTAGTCGGTAGTCCTGTGGGTGCTGCTGAGAAGAAAATATAGGAGCTCTGTGTGATGCCACTAACACACTAGAAGTCCTATGGGTGCTTCTGCAAAGAAAATAGAGGAGCTCTGTGTGATGCCACTAACACACTAGAAGTCCTGTGGGTGCTTATGCAAAGAAAATAGAGGAGCTCTGTGTGATGCCACTAACACACTAGAAGTCCTGTGGGTGCTGCTGAGAAGAATATATAGGAGCTCTGTGTGATGCCACTAACACACTAGAAGTCCTATGGGTGCTTCTGCAAAGAAAATAGAGGAGCTCTGTGTGATGCCACTAACACACTAGAAGTCCTGTGGGTGCTGCTGAGAAGAATATATAGGAGCTCTGTGTGATGCCACTAACACACTAGAAGTCCTATGGGTGCTTCTGCAAAGAAAATAGAGGAGCTCTGTGTGATGCCACTAACACACTAGAAGTCCTGTGGGTGCTTCTGCAAAGAAAATAGAGGAGCTCTGTGTGATGCCACTAACACACTAGAAGTCCTGTGGGTGCTTATGCAAAGAAAATAGAGGAGCTCTGTGTGATGCCACTAACACACTAGAAGTCCTGTGGGTGCTTATGCAAAGAAAATAGAGGAGCTCTGTGTGATGCCACTAACACACTAGAAGTCCTGTGGGTGCTTATGCAAAGAAAATAGAGGAGCTCTGTGTGATGCCACTAACACACTAGAAGTCCTGTGGGTGCTGCTGAGAAGAATATATAGGAGCTCTGTGTGATGCCACTAACACACTAGAAGTCCTATGGGTGCTTCTGCAAAGAAAATAGAGGAGCTCTGTGTGATGCCACTAACACACTAGAAGTCCTGTGGGTGCTGCTGAGAAGAATATATAGGAGCTCTGTGTGATGCCACTAACACACTAGAAGTCCTGTGGGTGCTTATGCAAAGAAAATAGAGGAGCTCTGTGTGATGGGACTAACACACTTCAAGTCCTATAGGTGCTTCTGGGAAGAAAATATAGCTCTGTGTGTGTGATGGGACTAACACACTTCAAGTCCTATAGGTGCTTCTGGGAAGAAAATATAGCTCTGTGTGTGTAATGGGACTAACACACTTCAAGTCCTATAGGTGCTTCTGGGAACAAAATATAGCTCTGTGTGTGTAATGGGACTAACACACTTCAAGTCCTATAGGTGCTTCTGGGAACAAAATATAGCTCTGTGTGTGTGATGGGACTAACACACTTCAAGTCCTATAGGTGCTTCTGGGAAGAAAATATAGCTCTGTGTGTGTAATGGGACTAACACACTTCAAGTCCTATAGGTGCTTCTGGGAAGAAAATATAGCTCTGTGTGTGTGATGGGACTAACACACTTCAAGTCCTATAGGTGCTTCTGGGAAGAAAATATAGCTCTGTGTGTGTAATGGGACTAACACACTTCAAGTCCTATAGGTGCTTCTGGGAACAAAATATAGCTCTGTGTGTGTAATGGGACTAACACACTTCAAGTCCTATAGGTGCTTCTGGGAACAAAATATAGCTCTGTGTGTGTGATGGGACTAACACACTTCAAGTCCTATAGGTGCTTCTGGGAAGAAAATATAGCTCTGTGTGTGTAATGGGACTAACACACTTCAAGTCCTATAGGTGCTTCTGGGAACAAAATATAGCTCTGTGTGTGTAATGGGACTAACACACTTCAAGTCCTATAGGTGCTTCTGGGAAGAAAATATAGCTCTGTGTGTGTGATGGGACTAACACACTTCAAGTCCTATAGGTGCTTCTGGGAACAAAGTATAGCTCTTTGTGTGTGATGGGACTAACACACTTCAAGTCCTATAGGTGCTTCTGGGAAGAAAATATAGCTCTGTGTGTGTAATGGGACTAACACACTTCAAGTCCTATAGGTGCTTCTGGGAACAAAATATAGCTCTGTGTGTGTAATGGGACTAACACACTTCAAGTCCTATAGGTGCTTCTGGGAACAAAATATAGCTCTATGTGTGTGATGGGACTAACACACTTCAAGTCCTATAGGTGCTTCTGGGAACAAAGTATAGCTCTTTGTGTGTGATGGGACTAACACACTTCAAGTCCTATAGGTGCTTCTGGGAAGAAAATATAGCTCTGTGTGTGTAATGGGACTAACACACTTCAAGTCCTATAGGTGCTTCTGGGAACAAAATATAGCTCTGTGTGTGTAATGGGACTAACACACTTCAAGTCCTATAGGTGCTTCTGGGAACAAAATATAGCTCTGTGTGTGTGATGGGACTAACACACTTCAAGTCCTATAGGTGCTTCTGGGAAGAAAATATAGCTCTGTGTGTGTAATGGGACTAACACACTTCAAGTCCTATAGGTGCTTCTGGGAAGAAAATATAGCTCTGTGTGTGTGATGGGACTAACACACTTCAAGTCCTATAGGTGCTTCTGGGAAGAAAATATAGCTCTGTGTGTGTAATGGGACTAACACACTTCAAGTCCTATAGGTGCTTCTGGGAACAAAATATAGCTCTGTGTGTGTAATGGGACTAACACACTTCAAGTCCTATAGGTGCTTCTGGGAAGAAAATATAGCTCTGTGTGTGTGATGGGACTAACACACTTCAAGTCCTATAGGTGCTTCTGGGAAGAAAATATAGCTCTGTGTGTGTAATGGGACTAACACACTTCAAGTCCTATAGGTGCTTCTGGGAACAAAATATAGCTCTGTGTGTGTAATGGGACTAACACACTTCAAGTCCTATAGGTGCTTCTGGGAAGAAAATATAGCTCTGTGTGTGTAATGGGACTAACACACTTCAAGTCCTATAGGTGCTTCTGGGAACAAAATATAGCTCTGTGTGTGTGATGGGACTAACACACTTCAAGTCCTATAGGTGCTTCTGGGAACAAAATATAGCTCTGTGTGTGTAATGGGACTAACACACTTCAAGTCCTATAGGTGCTTCTGGGAACAAAATATAGCTCTGTGTGTGTGATGGGACTAACACACTTCAAGTCCTATAGGTGCTTCTGGGAAGAAAATATAGCTCTGTGTGTGTAATGGGACTAACACACTTCAAGTCCTATAGGTGCTTCTGGGAAGAAAATATAGCTCTGTGTGTGTAATGGGACTAACACACTTCAAGTCCTATAGGTGCCTCTGGGAACAAAATATAGGAGCTCTGCCTGCCTGCCACGAACACACTACAAGTCCTATAGGTGCTTCTGGTAACAAAATATAGGAGCTCTGCCTGCCTGCCACTAACACACTACAAGTCCTATAGGTGCTTCTGGGAAGAAAATATAGCTCTGTGTGTGTAATGGGACTAACACACTTCAAGTCCTATAGGTGCTTCTGGGAAGAAAATATAGCTCTGTGTGTGTAATGGGACTAACACACTTCAAGTCCTATAGGTGCTTCTGGGAACAAAATATAGCTCTGTGTGTGTAATGGGACTAACACACTTCAAGTCCTATAGGTGCTTCTGGGAACAAAATATAGCTCTGTGTGTGTGATGGGACTAACACACTTCAAGTCCTATAGGTGCTTCTGGGAAGAAAATATAGCTCTGTGTGTGTAATGGGACTAACACACTTCAAGTCCTATAGGTGCTTCTGGGAACAAAATATAGCTCTGTGTGTGTGATGGGACTAACACACTTCAAGTCCTATAGGTGCTTCTGGGAAGAAAATATAGCTCTGTGTGTGTAATGGGACTAACACACTTCAAGTCCTATAGGTGCTTCTGGGAAGAAAATATAGCTCTGTGTGTGTAATGGGACTAACACACTTCAAGTCCTATAGGTGCCTCTGGGAACAAAATATAGGAGCTCTGCCTGCCTGCCACGAACACACTACAAGTCCTATAGGTGCTTCTGGTAACAAAATATAGGAGCTCTGCCTGCCTGCCACTAACACACTACAAGTCCTATAGGTGCTTCTGGTAACAAAATATAGGAGCTCTGCCTGCCTGCCACGAACACACTACAAGTCCTATAGGTGCTTCTGGTAACAAAATATAGGAGCTCTGCCTGCCTGCCACTAACACACTACAAGTCCTATAGGTGCTTCTGGTAACAAAATATAGGAGCTCTGCCTGCCTGCCACGAACACACTACAAGTCCTATAGGTGCTTCTGGTAACAAAATATAGGAGCTCTGCCTGCCTGCCACGAACACACTACAAGTTCTATAGGTGCTTCTGGTAACAAAATATAGGAGCTCTGCCTGCCTGCCACGAACACACTACAAGTCCTATAGGTGCTTCTGGTAACAAAATATAGGAGCTCTGCCTGCCTGCCACGAGCACACTACAAGCCCCTCTTTGTCAATCAATCTTTGTAACTGAATCTATCTAACTCAATCTCTGCAAGTGAATCTCTCTATCTATCTAAATGCAGCAGAGTGTCACAGAAACAGCCTGCTCAATCTGCGCCGGAACAGCATGTGACCGGCGCAGACGGCGTGGCGGCGTTTTATAGGGGGGGGCGTGTACTACAGCCCCTGAGCTGTAATTGGCTACAGGCGTCCTGCCTGTAGCCAATTATGGCTCTTCGAGTTTCCGGGGCTGTGATTGGCCAAGCATGCGGGGTCACAGTGCATGCTTGGCCAATCATCAGCCAGCAATGCACTGCGTCGGCCGCGCCGGCCGCAATGCATTGCGGGGCCGCTCGCATCACACGAACGTGATGCGAGCGGCCAAAATAGTTCTGGGCTCGCCGAGCGAGCGAACGCCCGGTGCTCGATGCGAACGTGGGTTCGCATCGAGCACCGGGCCCATCCTTACTGTGGACATTGGCTAAACCTCTCTCACCTCATCTAAAGTCCCAGGGCTATTTTTCTTGTTATTTTTCTTGTTTTTTGTGCATTATTAGGGATGGAGGTGTCAGAGGGGTCACACCAGACCTTAATCTCTCTTCTATACATAAAACCTGGCCTGTTAGTGGCCCCGAGGACAGGGTTGATGACCACTGCCCTACTGCACATGCGCAAAGTGCGCTGCGCTTTCTGAATGGCCCGGTGGCAGGGGAAGGAGGAGGGGGTCCGAACTTCCGAGTGATTTTGCTGCTGCGACAGTGGCACAGTGGTGTAGTGGTTAGCACTCTCGCCTAGCAGTAAAAAGGGTCACTGGTTCGAATCCCAACCACAACACTACCTGCCTGGAGTTTGTACATTCTCCCTGTGCCTGTGCGTTTTCCTCCGGGTACTCCAGTTTCCTCCCACACTCCAAAGACATGCTGGTAGGTTAATTGGCTTCTGTCCAAAATTGGCCCTAGTATGTGAGTTGGGGACCTTGGATTGTGGGCTCCTTGAGGGTGAGGACCGATGTGAGTGTGTGATGTATGTGTGGAGCGCTGTGTAAATTGATGGCGCTATATGGGTACCTTTTTTTTTTAACAAGAAGAGCTATATGGGTACCTTAAATAAATAATAATATAATAGATGGGCATCTTAATGAGACAAAGTGTACAGGGATAGGGAGAATTGTAGACGCACACCCACACTCACTCAGGTTGAACTGGTGTCTTTATTCAACCTTACTAACTATGAGATCTCTCGGAAGTGGGGGCAGGTACTTGTCAAAAACAGGTACCCACTTGCCCTCAAAAAGTGCCAAATGTGGCACCGGAGGGGGAGGGGGGGGGGCTGATACTACTTCTACTTTTGGGTGAAAGTCCGCTTTAAATTTGTGTTGACATTCGTGGACCGCAGGGGCAGTGCGTTTGGAATGCGGTGAACATGCTCCCTGCCCCATTATGTCCGTCCAGCCCCTACCCTGTCCACCTTTAATAGATGCCTGAAAAATCATTTATTCAGGGAAGCCTATCCCGCACCCACCTAACAACAACTGTCCCTGAGCCACCCCCCATCAAATCATTCCCTGCAGCTATTACCTTTTGTACCACCACCCCGTCCCTTTAGGATGTAAGCTCTATGAGCAGGGCCCTCCTGTACCTTCTGTATTGAACTGTACTGTAATTGTGTTGTCCCCCTATACATTGTAAAGCGCTGCATAAACTGTCAGCGCTATATAAATCGTGTACAATAATAATAATGCTACGATCGCGTGGTTTCCCGCACCGCATTAGCGCAAACCTAGGCTGTCACTTTATTTATTTTTTTGCAAACAAGAAACCTTCTGATGTGAAATGAGCCTAAAATCTATTGATCAGGCATTTGAGTTCTGAAAAGCCGAGCGATAGAAGCAGAGATCGTTAGCGTGCTGTACATTCACAGCATGGAAACCAGATGCAGGAATACAAAGTAAACTTTTTTTATTTTATTTTTCCGCCACCCTCCAATTAGCGCAATTTAGGAGAACGTTCAATTCCTTTGCTGAATGAAAGTATTTGCAATGGGCAGGAATCCTTCACAGCAGGCGATCCCGCAGAGACGGCTACATCCCAAGCCAGACAACCTGCCCATAGACTTCCATGGAGAATTGATGTTACCTGGCAATGAAGAGGCATGGTATGCTGGCAGCATCTGGGCCATAGGAGAGCACTAATGAGAGCCATCTCTTCTCATACAGTGCAGGGGGGGGAGGATGTTCTATGCAGCAGCACAACCTGTCTGTGTGCTGATCACTCTATGCAACTCCCAGTGTACATGGACCCCTCCTGTCACTAGACATTAGCATTCCCAGGCACATTCACACTGCAGACAATTATGCACAAGAACAATGCCCATCATGCCATGATCACCTGTGTGCACACTACTAGCACCTGGATCCCTCACCACCCAGCACACCATACAATAAGAACAATACCTGCATAGTGATGGATCCATCATTACTATACAATAATCCCCACAGTGTCATCAACAAGCAGCTGTAGGTGATCACATCTGATCAGTATGTCATTATCAAAGCTTGTCTCTTACCCTGGATCCTGGGCACAGGGAAGCTGGCATTGACCTTGTAGAGAAATTCATCATCTTCCTATATAGGATAATCCAAAAGGTAAAGGAGGTGTCACTGGTGAGATCCTAGCTGAGGCTTCCCTTCCATGGATGGCAGTAGGGAGGGCTGGTGATTACCCGGTTGCCCTATTAGTGCCTTGTGCTTTTTAGAAGCGTCTCTCCCTGGGCAGGAGTGAGCACAGCAGATGTACACAGGGAAGCGATCGGGCTCAGGCCACGCCCCCCCGCGATGCTGCCTGTCACTCGGAGTGGGCGGGGCCATCGCTTCATCTGTCTCCTTAGGCTGCTGTGTGATGGCTGGATCAGCACTCTGATACTACAAGTCACACTGAGCAAAGTGTCACTACAATGTGTTGTCATATCCCCAGAAATGGCAGCAAATACTTTACACTATAGAAATTTGTTATTTTATGTGTTCTTGTGTTGAGCCTGTGTTGATCTGTATGACAGTGTGAACAAGGGATCTAGAATTTATTTTATTTTTGATTATTTTTTATGTGTTCTTTTGTTGAGCCCGCGTTGATCTGTATGACAGCGTGAACAAGGGATCTAGAATTTATTTTTTATTTTTATTTATTTTTCATGTGTTCTTGTGTTGAGCCCACGTTGGTCTGTATGGGAGACAGTGAGAACAAGCGATCTAGAATTTATTTTATATTTTTTATGTGTTTTTGCATTGATCTGTTTGACAGTGTGAACAAGGGATATAGAATTTAATTTTTTTTTTTTTTTTTTTTTTTTTTATGTGTTCTTGTGATGAGCCCGCGTTGATCTGTATGACAGTGTGAACAAGGGATATATAATTTATTTTATTTTTAATCATTTTTTTTGTGTTCTTGTTTTGAGCCCGCGTTGATCTGTATGACAGTGTGAACAAGCGATCTAGAATTTATTTTATTTTTTATGTGTTCTTGTGTTGATCTGTATGACAGTGTGAACAAGGGATCTAGAATTTATTTTATATTTAATAATTTTTTATGTGTACTTGTGTTGAGCTTGCGTTGATCTGTATGACAGTGTGAACAAGGGATATAGAATTTATTTAATTTTTAATAATTTTTTATGTGTTCTTGTGTTGAGCCCGCATTGATCTGTATGACAGTGTGAACAAGGGATCTAGAATTTATTTTATTTTTAATAATTTTTTATGTGTTCTTGTGTTGAGCCCGCGTTGATCTGTATGACAGTGTGAACAAGGGATCTAGAATTTATTTTATTTTTAAATATTATTTATGTGTTCTTGTGTTGAGCCCACGTTGATCTGTATGACAGTGTGAACAAGGGATCTAGAATTTATTTTATTTTTATTTATTTTTTATGCGTTCTTGTGTTGAGACCGCGTTGGTCTGTATGGGAGACAGTGAGAACAAGCGATCTAGAATTTATTTTATTTTTTATGTGTTTTTGCATTGATCTGTTTGACAGTGTGAACAAGGGATATAGAATTTAATTTTTTTTTTTTTTTTTTTTTTTTATGTGTTCTTGTGATGAGCCCGCGTTGATCTGTATGACAGTGTGAACAAGGGATATATAATTTATTTTATTTTTAATCATTTTTTATGTGTTCTTGTTTTGAGCCCGCGTTGATCTGTATGACAGTGTGAACAAGCGATCTAGAATTTATTTTATTTTTTATGTGTTCTTGTGTTGATCTGTATGACAGTGTGAACAAGGGATCTAGAATTTATTTTATATTTAATAATTTTTTATGTGTACTTGTGTTGAGCTTGCGTTGATCTGTATGACAGTGTGAACAAGGGATATAGAATTTATTTAATTTTTAATAATTTTTTATGTGTTCTTGTGTTGAGCCCGCATTGATCTGTATGACAGTGTGAACAAGGGATCTAGAATTTATTTTATTTTTAATAATTTTTTATGTGTTCTTGTGTTGAGCCCGCGTTGATCTGTATGACAGTGTGAACAAGGGATCTAGAATTTATTTTATTTTTAAATATTATTTATGTGTTCTTGTGTTGAGCCCACGTTGATCTGTATGACAGTGTGAACAAGGGATCTAGAATTTATTTTATTTTTATTTATTTTTTATGCGTTCTTGTGTTGAGACCGCGTTGGTCTGTATGGGAGACAGTGAGAACAAGCGATCTAGAATTAATTTTATTTTTTATGTGTTTGATAGTGTGAACAACGGATATAGAATTTATTTTTATTTATTTTTTATGTGTTCTTGTGTTGAGCACGCGTTGATCTGTATGACAGTGTGAACAAGGGATATAGAATTTATTTTATTTTTTTATGTGTTCTTGCGTTGATCTGTATGACAGTGTGAACAAGGGATATATAATTTATTTTATTTTTAATCATTTTTTATGTGTTCTTGTATTGAGCCCGCGTTGATCTGTATGACAGTGTGAACAAGCGATCTAGAATTTATTTTATTTTTTATGTGTTCTTGTGTTGATCTGTATGACAGTGTGAACAAGGGATCTAGAATTTATTTTATATTTAATAATTTTTTATGTGTACTTGTGTTGAGCTCGCGTTGATCTGTATGACAGTGTGAACAAGGGATATAGAATTTATTTTATTTTTAATAATTTTTTATGTGTTCTTGTGTTGAGCCCGCATTGATCTGTATGACAGTGTGAACAAGGGATCTAGAATTTATTTTATTTTTAATAATTTTTTATGTGTTCTTGTGTTGAGCCCGCGTTGATCTGTATGACAGTGTGAACAAGGGATCTAGAATTTATTTTATTTTTAAATATTATTTATGTGTTCTTGTGTTGAGCCCATGTTGATCTGTATGACAGTGTGAACAAGGGATCTAGAATTTATTTTATTTTTATTAATTTTTTATGCGTTCTTGTGTTGAGACCGCGTTGGTCTGTATGGGAGACAGTGAGAACAAGCGATCTAGAATTAATTTTATTTTTTTATGTGTTTGATAGTGTGAACAACGGATATAGAATTTATTTTTATTTATTTTTTATGTGTTCTTGTGTTGAGCACGCGTTGATCTGTATGACAGTGTGAACAAGGGATATAGAATTTATTTTATTTTTTTATGTGTTCTTGCGTTGATCTGTATGACAGTGTGAACAAGGGATATATAATTTATTTTATTTTTAATCATTTTTTATGTGTTCTTGTATTGAGCCCGCGTTGATCTGTATGACAGTGTGAACAAGCGATCTAGAATTTATTTAATTTTTTATGTGTTCTTGTGTTGATCTGTATGACAGTGTGAACAAGGGATCTAGAATTTATTTTATATTTAATAATTTTTTATGTGTACTTGTGTTGAGCTCGCGTTGATCTGTATGACAGTGTGAACAAGGGATATAGAATTTATTTTATTTTTAATAATTTTTTATGTGTTCTTGTGTTGAGCCCGCATTGATCTGTATGACAGTGTGAACAAGGGATCTAGAATTTATTTTATTTTTAATAATTTTTTATGTGTTCTTGTGTTGAGCCCGCGTTGATCTGTATGACAGTGTGAACAAGGGATCTAGAATTTATTTTATTTTTAAATATTATTTATGTGTTCTTGTGTTGAGCCCATGTTGATCTGTATGACAGTGTGAACAAGGGATCTAGAATTTATTTTATTTTTATTTATTTTTTATGCGTTCTTGTGTTGAGACCGCGTTGGTCTGTATGGGAGACAGTGAGAACAAGCGATCTAGAATTAATTTTATTTTTTATGTGTTTGATAGTGTGAACAACGGATATAGAATTTATTTTTATTTATTTTTTATGTGTTCTTGTGTTGAGCACGCGTTGATCTGTATGACAGTGTGAACAAGGGATATAGAATTTATTTTATTTTTTTATGTGTTCTTGCGTTGATCTGTATGACAGTGTGAACAAGGGATATATAATTTATTTTATTTTTAATCATTTTTTATGTGTTCTTGTATTGAGCCTGCGTTGATCTGTATGACAGTGTGAACAAGCGATCTAGAATTTATTTAATTTTTTATGTGTTCTTGTGTTGATCTGTATGACAGTGTGAACAAGGGATCTAGAATTTATTTTATATTTAATAATTTTTTATGTGTACTTGTGTTGAGCTCGCGTTGATCTGTATGACAGTGTGAACAAGGGATATAGAATTTATTTTATTTTTAATAATTTTTTATGTGTTCTTGTGTTGAGCCCGCATTGATCTGTATGACAGTGTGAACAAGGGATCTAGAATTTATTTTATTTTTAATAATTTTTTATGTGTTCTTGTGTTGAGCCCGCGTTGATCTGTATGACAGTGTGAACAAGGGATCTAGAATTTATTTTATATTTAAATATTATTTATGTGTTGAGCCCGCGTTGGTCTGTATGGGAGACAGTGCGAACAAGGGATCTAGAAGATAATTTCTTATGTGCGCTTGTGTTGGGTTTACTTTGATTTGTATGAGAGACAGTGTTAACCACTAGCAGTTTTACTGCTATAGGGAGGCAGCTGTGCGCCGCATCACACACACACATATATATATATATATATATATATATATATATATATATATATATATATGTGTATATGTATATATATATATATATATATTTAGGGCTGTTACTGATTAAAATTTTCGTGTTCGATAATTTTTTTTTTTTTAATCGATTATTCTACCAATTTTGATTAATTATAACGCACATACAGATCCAACTACTTTTAGCTGATCTCCTTGCATTGCAACTCTGCATTAGTCAGTGGTAAATGTGGTATACACTATATACAATCACCCAACACTAGTTAGTTTCCACAATCCATGACTTAACTTCACAGTTCACACAAATATGTTTTAAATTCAAACTGTAGGTACCTGGTTCCCACTAGAATAGCTAAAATGCATCCTTCTTCCTCGCCTGATTATTTCCGACGTTGCGGACAGATGGGTACCATATATCATATCTGGTGTCCACTCGTAACCAGATTTTGGATACGGATCTTTAATCTAATCAATTCAGTGACAGGTGTAAATATCCGTAGGTCTCCGGAAAGCGCGCTCTTCCATAAACTACCCGACGGAACACCCAAAATATCAACAAACTTAATTAACTATATTTTGCTGGCGGCGAGAATTACGATTGCAAGAAACTGGAGACTGTCTAGAATTCCCTTAGACCAGGTTAAAAATAAACTTTATTGGATTATGGTCAATGATAAGCTCACTCATATTCTCCATAATAAAACAAAGATGTTTAACAAGGTGTGGGACCCGTGGATTGATTATATGTCAATCCAGTAAGGAACTCCAGGATGACCCTCTCTCTCTTCTCCCTCTCCATCTCCCTCTCCATCTCCCTCTTCTTTTCCGCTTCTATTCTTACTGCTCCCTTTCCTCTCTCTTCCACTCTTCCTTCTCTTTTGTTTTTGCAATATGTTTTTCATACAACCTAGTTATTGAAATGTTTATGTAAAACACAACTGACATAGTAGGAGGCCCTATGATATTACGGGTCCAAGGTAGACTCCGAAAATTGAGGTCGGGGTCACCTGAAGCCCGGGGTCCCCTCTACCACCCCCTTTTTTTATTTTACCTGTTTGTATACACATACACCTAAGATGTTCTGCTCAGTGGCTCTAACAGCTGCTATAGAGGTATTATGGTTATATTGCTTACCTCCTGAAAGGTTTTATGATGTTCTGGAAAAACAATGTCAGTATATCTATATGTCTGGTTGTATGGAACTTGGTTATTTGTTCTTTCTTTATCAATAAAAATATTGAAATATAAATTCAAACTGTAGCACTGACATAAGTCATTTTTTTTCCACAGTAGCGTGACAATCCCTCCACCTCCGGTCTAACTAATCACTCTCACCTTATGGCATGGACCCCTGTGCAAACAGGTGGTCATGCAAGCAGGTATCAAAAGGGTTAACACGGACCATAAACTTCTCTCACGTCTCCTTAGATCTCAGCAAGGATGCCAGGTCATGGGCAGGGCCGTCTTTACCGCAGGGCAAAAGGGGCAGCTGCCCTGGGCCTTGTCATTATTGTGGGGCCCAAAGCAGCTGCTCGCTGAGCCCACAAATAGTTTTCCCGCTGTAGACGAGCAGCCAATTCCAGGGGTGGAATCACCATTTGAACACTGTTTGCAGCCAGCAGGGGGCCCCATAAGGGGCTCTTGGTTTCTTTATTGGGTTGCCATGCCATCCGGCGGAACAATAGAGAGCCGGCCGTGTTCTTCCCACCTGCCTCACCACCACTACCAGTCCAGACTCGCTCCCGCGGTCCCTGCCTGCATGCATTATGGCAGTCTTCAGTCTTGTGACCAGCGGTGGGCCGGACTCAGATGTACACATGGACGGGACTCACGGGGAGAAGGCTGCTGGAATCGCATTACAGGTGGCTGTCTGAGGGGTGCGGGAAGATGGCGGCCTACATCTGAGACGTGTGCTATTGTTGCTGTTCAGAGAGAGACGCACCCCGGAGGAGCTGGTGAGTGTCACCCAACCCCCATCACACCTGGGCCTGTGTACACCCAGCCTGCTTCTGTCACCACCCATCATATGCCTGTATTGTGTACAGTCACACCCAGGGCTCTGTCAGCAGCGGGCTCTGTCTTATCATTGCTTGTTCTTCCCCCTCCCTGGGTTGCTCCTAGCTACAGGGCCTGTGTGGCCCTCCTGTCCTATCAGTGTAGCTGAGCGATCTCCCCTCCCACCGCTACATGGGCCACTGTGGTCTCTGAATGGCTGTTCTATGACAGGGGAGAAGTGCAGTTGAGGGATCTCTGTGTACTCACAATCCGTTTGCCACCCCCACCTTATCCTGTCAGCAGCCGACTCTTTCTAATTGCTGCTTGTTCTTCCCCCTCCCTCTGTCTAAGCAGAACAAGCAGCCAATCAGAAGAGACTTGGGGGCATGATGGGACATGAAGTTCCCAATAAATTAACTATTCACTGAAGTCCATAGTGCCTGATTATACCTTGCTTTTAAAAGAGGGAGCAAGATTTGCCCAGGCAAAAATTCACCAGGACAGTGCAGTGTTCTGGGGAGTTAGTGAGAGGAACGCCATGTGGGGGAAACTGCAAGAGGACTATGTTACTGAGCCACTGCCCGGCTACAAACCTTGCTGCACTGCTTACTGTAGTCGTCACGGGCAACCCCAGAATCCTGATTGCTGCTGTGACAATGGATCTGGTAAGAGGGCTTTGCAGGTTACTTGCTGCCACCACTAGAGAATGAGCCATTAGGAACTACCTAGCCATCTACCTTATAGCTGTGGTACCAGTAGCAGAACTCCCAGGATCGCAAAGGTCACATTGCGACTGGGCCCTGGCGTTCCACCACTGTGGGGTGCTCCAGATGGCAGGAAAGGGGCACGCTGAAGAACATGCCAGGGACAGACCCCCCCCCTCCTCAGAAGTGATCAGGTGGCTCCCAGTGGAGTATTGATCATCCCTGAGACAGAGCCCTCTGCGAGGATAGTAGTGATTGGGTGGGATTCGGGGAGGGTTGCAGGAAAGAAAGCCTGGGGGGGGGGGGGGGGCCCATGAAAATGTTTGCCCAGGGTCCAGTCAGTATTAAAGACGGCCCTGGTCATGGGTAGAAAGAAAAGATCTAAGTGCTCACCACTTAAGTATAAGATTTAATTTTTGTGTTCAAACACAAACTACTCACATAAAGATGATAAAAACACAGCATGTAAAGCCGACAATCGTGTTAGTTACGTAGGGCAGCAGCGAGTGACGACATGCGTAGCTCCTCCTCCATACGCGTTGCGTTCAATCAGAACTTCGATGTCACTGGACTCCTCCCCCTTCCCTTCGTTAGCAGATGGAGGCACTTGGGGAAGGAGGGAGGAGTCTGGTGATGTCGATGTCCGTGATGTCACCGGATCTCCGACAGAAGTCCCTGAAGACCCGGAAGCCGGCAGAGAGGTGAGTACTGATCAAAAGAATTTTGATCGATCAAAAAAAATGAATCGATTAATCGAGGAATTAATCTTTAATTTCCACAGCCCTAATATATATATTTCCCCATACAGATCAACGCAAGAGCGCATAAATGTTTTTTTCTATTTTCTATTCCTGTTCATACTGTCTCCCATGCAGATCAACACAAGCATGAAAAGAAAAAAAAATAGTTCTCTATGTTTCCTGTTCACACCATCTACCATGCAAATCAATGCTGGAATGCATAACAAAAACTGTTGTTTTCTATTATCTGTGTTCCCACTGTCTGCCATGCAAATCAATGGTCACTCAATGCAAGAACAAAAAAATGTTTGTGTTCCCTCTTCACACTGTCTCCCATGTAGATCCATGCAGGCCCAGTGCAAGAACACATAAAAAATTTTTTTTTCTACGTTACATGTTCACACTATCTCCCATTAAAAAGTAGCGCAAGAATGCATAACAAATACTATTGTTTTCTATGTTCCGTGTGCACACTGTCTCCCATGCAGATTAACCTAGGCTCAACACAAAAGCACATTGAAATAGCATGGGGGGGGGGGGGGGTGAACACTGCCATTGCGAACATGTACTGGGTTTTTTTTTTTTTTTGCTTACAGATCACACCACAAAAACTCACTCTGGATGCTTTTCTGTAAATGCGTTTTTGATATGTTTAAGGTTTCTGGATGTGCTCCCACCAGGAAATTAGGTGGGTTCTTTCTGATTTGCTGCAGCTTCTATCTCCATGAGAAGGTCAGAGTGTGCAGTGAAAATCTAATTTTTTTTTTTTAGATCTGACCATCTATGGAGTGACATGCAGCTCTAACCCTACCTGCTATTTGGATGACAGCTCTCTGATTATATCAAGGCTTGTGATATACATATTGCTGGTGGGTCTGAACCCCTAGGGGAGTGTGACGCATGTGGTGTGGATCTTGGTGTATGGTGCAAGCTTATTCATTAACCACTAGGACCACCATCTGCTTTCTGGACTTTAAACTCACCAACTGTCACCAATTTGTTGCTCATATGATTAAACATATGAATGTTGGTCAGGATAAGGACTGACATGATGACAGGAGCGCTGCTATAATATTGGATGGTGCACTAATTTGTGCTCCTGGACGGAATACTATTAGTTTATGAATTGTCAACTTTCTTTTAGTGTCTGCTTTTTATCAGTTTTTATTGCCTTTTTACTTTATGAGTAACAAAAAGTTGGTGAAAGTTGGCCTTCTAATACAGTGCCTTGCAAAAATATTAACCCCCTCCTTGGCTTTTTACCTATTTTGTTACATTACAGCGTTTATTTCAATGTTTTTTAAATCTGAATTATATGTGATGGATCACAACACAATAGTTTAACTTGGTTAAGTAAAATTAGAAAAATATATACAGAAAACGATTTTTCAGAAATTAAAAACTGATAATTGACTTGTGCGTATGTATTCACCCCCCTTTGTTATGAAGCCCATAAAAAGCTCTGGTGCAACCAATTACCTTCAGAAGTCACATAATTAGTGAAATTATGTCCACCTGTGTGCAATCTTAGTGTCACGTGATCTGTCATTACATATACACACCTTTTTGAAAGGCCCCAGAGGCTGCAACACCTAAGCAAGAGGCACCACTAACCAAACACAGCCATGAAGACCAAGGAACACACCAAACAAGTAAGGGACAATGTTGTTGAGAAGTACAAGTCAGGGTTAGGTTATAAAAAAATATCCAAATCTTTGATGATCCCTAGGAGCACCATCAAATCTATAATAACCAAATGGAAAGAACATGGCACAACAGCAAACCTGCCAAGAGACTGCTGCACACCAAAACTCACAGACTGGGCAAGGAGGGCATTAATCAGAGAGGCAGCACAGAGACCTAAGGTAACCCTGGAGGAGCTGCAGAGTTCCACAGCAGAGACAGGAGTATCTGTACATAGGACGAGAATAAGCCGTGCGCTCCATAGAGTTGGGCTTTATGGCAGAGTGGCCAGAAGAAAGACATTACTTTTTCAGCAAAAAACAAAATGGCACATTTTGAGTTTGCGAAAAGGCATGTGGGAGATTCCCAAAATGTATGGAGGAAGGTGCTCTGATCTGATGAGACTAAAATAGAACTTTTTGTCCATCAAAGAAAATGCTATGTCTTGCGCAAACACATCACATCACCCAAAGAATACCATCCTCATTTTCAACAGTCGGGACTGGAACCTGGTCAGGGTTGAGGGAAAGATAGATGGTGATAAATATAGGAATATTCTTGAGCAAAACCTGTACCACTCTGTGTGTGATTTGAGGCTAGGACGGAGGTTCACCTTCCAGCAGGACAATGACCCCAAACACACTGCTAAATCAACACTTGAGTGGTTTAAGGGGAAACATCTAAATGTGTTGGAATGGCCTAGTCAAAGCCCAGACCTCAATCCAATAGAAAATCTGTGGTCAGACTTAAAAATTGCTGTTCACAAGCGCAAACCATCCAACTTGAAGGAGCTGGAGCAGTTTTGCAAGGAGGAATGGGCAAAAATCCCAGTGGTAAGATGTGGCAAGCTCATAGACACTTATCCATAACGACTTGGAGCTGTGATAGCCGCAAAAGGTGGTTCTACAAAGTATTGACTTTAGGGGGGTGAATAGTTATGCACATTGACTTTTTCTGTTATTTTGTCCTATTTGTTGTTTGCTTCACAATAAAAATAAAAAAACATCTTCAAAGTTGTGGGCATGTTCTGTAAATTAAATGATGCAAATCCTCAAACAATCCATGTTAATTCCAGGTTGTGAGGCAACAAAACACAAAAAATGCACTTTTGCAAGGCACTGTACAATGAGATTATTCCAAAATCCTTGTAATGTATATAGATCACCCAGAGGGGATTGTTATTTTCTCAACAAAAGTGGGCCGAATTCTGAAATAACTTTCTCTTGAAAATCTTTTCTAAGAATTTTCATTCAAATTTCCCACCATTACTGGGCCACAGCAACGGGTAATTTTTGTGCGGCCATCAAATTTGAGTGATCAGGCATGTTGGAAATTTTTGGAAAAGCAAACGATTTTCTAATCAATGATAGGAGAATAGTGTGAGAAATATAATCAAAAAAGAAATGTGCATGAGCACAAGAAAAGAAAATTCCCATAAATAAATCAAAAATTCCCAGAAAGAAAAGAAAATTCACGGAAAGAAAAGAAAATTCACGGCCACAAAAATTATTTTCTGTAGCAACATGAGGTGAAATTGAAGGCTTGGTTAATCAAATTTTTAAATCAATGGTGGCCCCATCAGATCACAAAACGCACTAAATTTCTGATTTTCGAAAGAACATTTGTCGCAATTTGAGCATGTATGGCCTGCATTACTCTTTAAAGTGTATCAGAGAAAAGTTTAGGAACCGACCTGTAGCGGCTATGCAGCAACTGGAAGAATGATCTCCTATTCTGTATACTTAATCCAGTGCAGTGAACATAGACAGAACATCCTGTTATATCATAGAATATAAGAACTATACAGTACAATACCACAGTGCCACCTGCTGCATAGATAGGTATAATGCATACTATAGTATTGTTCACAGTATAAAGCATCTTTACATTACTTGCTGTTGTTTTTTCAACACTGCAGAGTTGTGAATATAGCCTTAAAGGGATTGTATACCATCAATTACAACTTGCACCTACAGGTAAGCCTAGATTAAGGCTTACCTTTAGGTACAATAAATATCTCCTAAACCTGCACGGTTTAGGAGATATTTGCAAAAAAAGTTATACAACGTTGTCTACGGCGCATGCGCGCCGTAGACAACAGTGCATTCACGGGGTTAATCCCCATTCACAACTTCGGCGAGCCGAACTTGAAGTCTCCCGCTCGCATGCGATACCCGGAAGAGAGATGGCTGCGGCGGGGGAGACGAGGACAGCGTCTCCCCCGACCTGATGGGTTTACTTCCTCTTTGTTTCCCTGCAAAGGTAAAGCATAATGGACTACTATGCATCGGATAGTAGCCCATTATGTGTCACTTACCTGACACAGGAGCCAGCGATGTCACCGCTGTCCCCTGATGCATGGAGCCTCCATCTTTTTCCCGGGCATCGCAGCTCCGGCGCTGTGACTGGCCGGAGCCGCGATGATGTCACTTCCGCGCATGCACACGGGAGCCGCCACGAGCGAGCCTCAGTGCGCCTCAGTGCGCCCGCTGTCTACGGCGGATGCACCGTAGACAGCGGTGCCTGTCTTTTTGCAAATATCTCCTAAATATTTCTTGGGAATACAGGTAAGCCTTAATCTAGGCTTACCTGTAGGTCAAAGTGGTCTGTAAGGGTTTACAACCACTTTAAAAACAAGTCCACAAAAGCCCCTACAATACATACTGTATATCCTCACAGGTTCCTTTTACTTTCAATACATTTTTATACATTTTTACAAGTCATACAGATATTAGGCTTGACATAAGTATCGCCCAAGGTAGGTCATGAAACAGCAAGAAAAACCAGTGAAAACAATGCTATAGTGAAACAATTCTGTAACTGAATATGAGCCCAGGTGGAATGGACCATCAGCACAATACAGTCATGGTCTCTTCCCCTCAGTATGGAGTGTGATGCATAGGAGGAGGTCAACTTTACAATCTTCAATCTGGAGGTTCGAGCCTGCCCCTGATGGGATCTTTTTGTGCCCCGAGCCGGCTCCCCCACAAATCCTCTACCCCTATTTGTTTACGTCTTGGGGAAGGTAATACTTCGGCAACTACCCCGTCAGCTTGGAGGAGTTGCCTTTTGGTGAAGTAGGTTTCGGGTACTGTCACCTGGACTTTATAACTTAACAACTTAAAGCCAGCTTAGAGGTGAGCTGGGTCTACCTGAGCTATCCTAGGGTTGATAGTAGAGTAGAGAAGAGATAGGGGGAAAAGGAAGGAAGGGGTGGAGGGGGGTGTGTGCCACACTTTAGCTGGCTATTAGGGAACTGCCTGGAGGAACTCCAGGAATGAGGGATATTCCGCAGTGAGCCTCACAGGTTCCTTTTAATCCACCCACTTTTAATTGTTAATTGTATGATGTGATTGTGAATAAAATTGGTCCCATTCATAAAGCTCAACTCCACCGCTTTGTTTGTAAGGCTTTGTTTTTTGGGTCATATATATATATATATATATATATATATATATATATATATAAAATGTAAAAATGAATACAGTATATATATATATATATATATATATATATATATATCATTTAGCAACAACTTTGACATGACTTTGGATAACAAAGTAATACATATCTTTTTATTTTTTTGGCACAGCTGAGGCTTTCTTTTGATGATAATGTCTTGCAAATATTATTTTATTTCTTATGCATTCAATAAACAAGAAAAGTAACAAATTGATTAGTGCAGTTTAAAAAAATAGTGTAAATATAAAGTTACATTATATATTTTTTTTATTTTATTTTATTTTTTTACAATAAAATTATGGTTTTACATTCCACAGTTATTTACAAATGAACAGATTTTTTTTTTTAAATTATGCTTTTTTTTTAATGCAACACGAAGCAATGAGCAAAACAGAATACAAATTAAAGAAAAGTAAATTTAGAAAAATAGAAATTAAAAATTAGCTGGTGATTAATAGCTAAAAGAAAAAGGTGAAGAGGGAGCTAATCAGAGCTCATTAAGGTAAACTAATGCCGCGTACACACGAAGGGACTATCCCGCGGGATTATCCTCTGAACCCAAGTCCAGCGGACCCCCCTTTCCCCAGGGCACCCCCCATGTTGAGGGCACCCGGCCTGGTACGGCTCAGGAGGGGGGGGGGGGGGCGCTCGTTCGTCCCCACCCCTTTCCTGGCCTGCCAGGCTGCGTGCTCGGATAAGGGTCTGACATGGATTTGGGGGGAACCCCCACGCCGTTTTTCGGCGTAGGGAGTCCCTTTAAATCCATGCCAGCTTACGGAGCTAGCGCGGCGGCATTTACTGCCTACGCTAGCTACGTAACCTGAAGTTACGTTCTAAATGAACGGACTGCTCCGTGTGTGGGCAAGTCCGTTCATTTTCAAAAGTCCCGCGGACTTTTGGCCGGCGGATTATCCGCCGGAGAAGTCCGTGCGTGTGTGGGCAAGTCACACGCTCGGAAAGTCCGGCGAGGCCAGCTGGAAAGTCCAGCGGATTGTCCGCTGGACTTAGGTCCGCCGGCAAAAGTCCGCACGTGTGTACGCGGCATTAGGGTAATAAGGGGTTAAATGGGGGAAAAAAAAAACTGCTTTACCTGGAATCATATGCAGATCCAAGCTCATTACTCTGATCTTCAGATAAATTAAATACAGTAAAAACAAAAGGAACAATCTCTGTCCTATGTCTGAAGACATGTGAGGAGGTGACATCACGTTTTTTTCATCTGTTTTAACCCAAAAAAGGCTGAATTTCACGCAGTTGTAGGGTGGTTGTGGCGTGGCCCCATACACTCAACCACTTCACCTCCGATAGATTTACCCCCTTCATACCACGCTACTTTTTGCGATACGACACTGCGTTACTTTAACTGACAATTGCACGGTCAACGCTGTACCCAAATAAAATATATGTCATTTTTTTCCCCACAAATAGAGCTTTCTTTTGGTGGTATTTGAGCACTGTGATTTTTATTTTTTGCACCATAAACAAAAAAGGCCGACAAATATGAACAAAAAAAACAATATTTTTTACTTTCTGCTATACAAAATATCCAATAAAAAAATGTAAAAATCGAATTCCTTCATAAATGTAGGCCAATAAGTACTACAAATTTTTGGTAAAAAATCACAGTAAGCGTATATTGATTGGTTTACGCAAACGTTACAAACTATGTGTCTACAAACTATGGTATATATACTGGAATTTCTATTTATTTATTGGTGGTACCACCCACCAAATGCGACACGCAATTTAATTTTAGCCGTGGCCGCAAAGCAAAGCTTTAGAGGCATTTGGAGTTTTTTTCAGCCTGTAAAGTACCTCTGTGTATGCCTATGTATCCTGGCACACATAGGCACTTACAGGCGTATTAGAAGAGGAGCGTTTACAGGCTGAAACCCCACCACCAAAGGCGCATTTAGAAGAGAAGCTGAAGAGCAGAAAAAACTTAAACGCTAGATTCACCTAACCTTTGGCAATTAATGTATTCTAATGGCCAGAATAACTGAATATTTGCCAATGGAATGCATTTTAGAGCAGGAGGTTACTAGGGATGGGCCCGGTGTTCGATTCGAACCCACGTTCGAATCGAGCACCGGGCGTTCGCCCGCTCGGCGAGCCCAGAACTATTTGGGCCGTTCGCATCACATTCGTGTGATGCGAGCGGCCCGCAATGCATTGCGGCCGGCGCAGTGCATTGCTGGCTGATGATTGGCCAAGCATGCACTGTGACCCCGCATGCTTGGCCAATCACAGCGCCGGCAGCGAGGAGAGCAATAATTGGCTACAGGCAGGACGCCTGTAGCCAATTAAAGCTCAGGGGCTTTAGTACACGCCCCACTGTATAAAAGGCCGCCGCGCCGTCGGCCCAGTGCACATGTGTTCCGGATTTGAGAAGAGTGAATAGGCAGTCTGCTGATTGATTCATTCATTGCTAAACCATTGCTGATTCATTCAATACTGATCATTTCTGCTGATTGCACTGCTGAGTGTGACATTATCTGCTGCTGGGGATTAGTCTGGTGTGTGCGTGCTGTTAGTACAGCATTGCAGTAGCACCCATTGCAGTGCTGTTAGAACAGCATTGCACCCTAACTTTCTGTCCAACCTTCTGTCCCAACCTTCTGTCCCAACCTTCTGTCCCATCCAGGCAGGCAGGCAGGGATTTATAGGAGCTATATTGTGTTTGTGTCAGCACACATAGGAGCTAGTGTGTGTGTTGTCAGCACACATAGGAGCTATATTTTTTTGTCAGCACACATAGGAGCTATAGTGTGTTGTCAGCACACATAGGAGCTATAGTGTGTTTGTGTCAGCACACATAGGAGCTATAGTGTGTTTGTGTCAGCACACATAGGAGCTATAGTGTGTTGTCAGCACACATAGGAGCTATAGTGTGTTGTGAGCACACATAGGAGCTATATTTTTTTGTCAGCACACATAGGAGCTATAGTGTGTTGTCAGCACACATAGGAGCTATAGTGTGTTTGTGTCAGCACACATAGGAGCTATAGTGTGTTGTCAGCACACATAGGAGCTATAGTGTGTCGTCAGCACACATAGGAGCTATAGTGTGTTTGTGTCAGCAGACATAGGAGCTATAGTGTGTTTGTGTCAGCACACATAGGAGCTATAGTGTGTTTGTGTCAGCACACATAGGAGCTATAGTGTGTTGTGAGCACACATAGGAGCTATATTTTTTTGTCAGCACACATAGGAGCTATAGTGTGTTGTCAGCACACATAGGAGCTATAGTGTGTTTGTGTCAGCACACATAAGAGCTATAGTGTGTTTTAAGCACACATAGGAGCTATAGTGTGTTGTCAGCACACATAGGAGCTATAGTGTGTTTGTGTCAGCAGACATAGGAGCTATAGTGTGTTTGTGTCAGCACACATAGGAGCTATAGTGTGTTGTGAGCACACATAGGAGCTATAGTGTGTTGTCAGCACACATAGGAGCTATAGTGTGTTTGTGTCAGCACACATAGGAGCTATAGTGTGTTGTCAGCACACATAGGAGCTATAGTGTGTTTGTGTCAGCACACATAGGAGCTATAGTGTGTTTGTGTCAGCACACATAGGAGCTATAGTGTGTTGTGAGCACACATAGGAGCTATAGTGTGTTGTCAGCACACATAGGAGCTATAGTGTGTTTGTGTCAGCACACATAGGAGCTATAGTGTGTTGTCAGTACACATAGGAGCTATAGTGTGTTGTCAGCACACATAGGAGCTATAGTGTGTTGTCAGCACACATAGGAGCTATAGTGTGTTTGTGTCAGCACACATAGGAGCTATAGTGTGTTGTGAGCACACATAGGAGCTATATTTTTTTGTCAGCACACATAGGAGCTATAGTGTGTTGTCAGCACACATAGGAGCTATAGTGTGTTGTCAGCACACATAGGAGCTATAGTGTGTTTGTGTCAGCACACATAGGAGCTATAGTGTGTTGTGAGCACACATAGGAGCTATAGTGTGTTGTCAGCACACATAGAAGCTATAGTGTGTTTGTGTCAGCACACATAGGAGCTATAGTGTGTTGTCAGCACACATAGGAGCTATAGTGTGTTTGTGTCAGCACACATAGGAGCTATAGTGTGTTGTGAGCACACATAGGAGCTATAGTGTGTTGTCAGCACACATAGGAGCTATAGTGTGTTGTCAGCACACATAGGAGCTATAGTGTGTTTGTGTCAGCACACATAGGAGCTATAGTGTGTTGTCAGCACATATAGGAGCTATAGTGTGTTGTCAGCACACATAGGAGCTATAGTGTGTTGTCAGCACACATAGGAGCTATAGTGTGTTTGTGTCAGCACACATAGGAGCTATAGTGTGTTGTGAGCACATAGGAGCTATAGTGTGTTTGTCAGCACACACATAGGAGCTATAGTGTGTTTTGTCAGCACACATAGGAGCTATAGTGTGTTGTCAGCACACATAGGAGCTATAGTGTGTTTTCAGCACACATAGGAGCTATAGTGTGTTTTTGTCAGCACACATAGGAGCTATTGTTTTTGTCAGCACACATAGGAGCTATAGTGTGTTGTCAGCACACATAGGAGCTATAGTGTGTTGTCAGCACACATAGGAGCTATAGTGTGTTGTCAGCACACATAGGAGCTATAGTGTGTTGTCAGCACACATAGGAGCTATAGTGTGTTGTCAGCACACATAGGAGCTATAGTGTGTTTGTGTCAGTACACATAGGAGCTATAGTGTGTTGTCAGCACACATAGGAGCTATAGTGTGTTGTCAGCACACATAGGAGCTATAGTGTGTTTGTGTCAGCACACATAGGAGCTATAGTGTGTTGTGAGCACACATAGGAGCTATATTTTTTTGTCAGCACACATAGGAGCTATAGTTTGTTGTCAGCACACATAGGAGCTATAGTGTGTTGTCAGCACACATAGGAGCTATAGTGTGTTTTGAGCACACATAGGAGCTATATTTTTTTGTCAGCACACATAGGAGCTATAGTGTGTTGTCAGCACACATAGGAGCTCTAGTGTGTTTGTGTCAGCACACATAGGAGCTATAGTGTGTTGTGAGCACACATAGGAGCTATATTTTTTTGTCAGCACACATAGGAGCTATAGTGTGTTGTCAGCACACATAGGAGCTATAGTGTGTTGTCAGCACACATAGGAGCTATAGTGTGTTGTCGGCACACATAGGAGCTATAGTGTGTTGTCAGCACACATAGGAGCTATATTTTTTTGTCAGCACACATAGGAGCTATAGTGTGTTCTCAGCACACATAGGAGCTATAGTGTGTTTGTGTCAGCACACATAGGAGCTAGTGTGTGTGTCAGCACACATAGGACCTAGTGTGTGTGTGTGTGTCAGACCAGTTCTTGTCATCTAAGGCAGCCTCTATCTGCCATAGGGCCCTGTTGCTGTCATCTAAGGCATCCATCTGCAGGAGTTAGTGTGTGTGCTGTGTGACTCCAGCACAATATACACTACCCACTACAATGCCTGGAAGACCGCCAAGGAGAGGCAGACAGTCCCGAGGCAAGAACACAGGGCAAGCAGGCTCTGTTTCTAGAGACAACAGTGCTGGTCGTGGACGTGGTCGTGCATCGTCATCAGCACGTGGCCATGGGACACGCTTGTCCTTGTTTTCGGCAGCTGGACATGTTGAGCCGCATCATGCCGAAGCCCTCCTCATCCTCCTCATCCTCTCTCACCCAGGCTCAGGGTACTGGCAGAGCAGCTGCCAACGCGTACTCAATGGCATCATCAGGCACCCCTTCCCTAGACCCACCATGTCCTCCTGAGGAGTCCCCCGAACTGTTTGAGCACAGTGTTGGGTACATGCTCCAGGAGGATGCCCAACGATTTGAAGGCTCGGATGATGATACCCAGCTTGAGGAAGGCAGTAGTGTGCGTGCAGAGAGAGGGGATGCTGAAGGACAGCAATCTGGCATTCATGTTCCACCAGCTGCAGCTTACTGCCAGGTTTGCTCTAGTGGTGAAGAGGGAGGGGATGATGAGGTCACTGACTCCACGTGGGTGCCTGAAGGGAGAGAGGAGGAGGAAGAGGAGGAGGAGGTGGCGGCACATGTCCAACGAGGCAGGATGCCCTCCGGAGGCCAGCTAGATGCCAGCACACCAACTGAATCACACCGCAGAGCCTTGCTCACAAAAGTTCTTTGGTGTGGGCCTTTTTTGAGACGAGTACATCAGATCGCACCACTGCTATTTGCAATATTTGTCTCAAGCGTATCTCGCATGGCCAAAACATCAGCAGCTTGGGCACCACAAGCATGACCAGACATATGTCGACCTGCCATGCAGCTCGCTGGCAAGCGCACATTAAAGACCCACACCAAAGAACAAAGCAGACCTCTCCTTGCTCCTCATCAGCTGGGATCTCCAACCCCACTATATCTTCAGTCCTCTCTGAAAGCTGCTCTGAGAGGACTGAAGGTGTAGAATTACAACCAAGTACTTGCAGTACACCGACGTCCGATTGTAGCAGGCAAATTTCCCTGCCCCAGCTGCTGGACCGTCGAAAGAAGTTTACTCCCAGCCATCCACATGCCCAGCGGTTGAATGCTAGCTTGGCTAAATTGCTAGCACTTCAACTGCTGCCTTTTCAGTTGGTAGACTCGGCCCCCTTCCGTGAGTTTGTTCAATGTGCGGTTCCTCAGTGGCAGGTTCCCAAACGCCACTTTTTCTCACAGAAGGCGATTCCGGCTCTCTACCGGCATGTGGAAGGCAATGTCCATGCCTCGCTGGACAGGGCGGTCAGCGGTAAGGTGCATATTACCGCTGACTCATGGTACAGCAGGCATGGACAGGGACGTTATCTGTCTTTCACGGCCCATTGGGTCACTCTATTGACAGCTGGGAGGGATGCAGGACAAGGTGCAGTAGTGTTGGAGGTTGTTCCGCCACCACGCCTCCAAAATGCTACTACTGGTTGTGACACACCTCTCTCCTCCACCCTCTCCTCTTCTTCTTCCTCCATGGCCTCTTCGAGTGCTCTGTCCTCGGAACCAGCGGTGCTCCGTAGGCGTACAAGGGGCTACGCGAGTACGCAGGCAAAAAGATGCCATGCCGTGCTTGCGCTGGTGTGTTTGGGGGACAGGAGCCACACTGGGGCAGAGGTTCTGGCAGCTCTGCAGGGGCAGGCCGAGAGGTGGTTGACGCCACGCCAGCTTAAGCCAGGAATGGTGGTTTCTGACAATGGCACCAACCTCCTCTCCGCCCTGCGACAGGGGCAGCTCACCCCTGTGCCCTGTATGGCTCACGTCCTCAACCTGGTGGTGCAGCGGTTCTTGGGCAGGTACCCAGGCTTACAGGATGTCCTGAGGCAGGCCAGGAAAGTCTGTGTGCATTTCCGCCGATCGTATAATGCCAGTGCTCGGCTGGCTGAGCTGCAAAAGGAGTTGAACCTGCCCAAGAACCGCCTAATATGTGACATGCCCACCAGGTGGAACTCAACGTTGGCCATGCTGCAGCGACTGCACACGCAGCAGAGGGCCATCAATGAGTACCTTTGCGACTACGGCACCAGGACAGGGTCAGGGGAGCTTGTCTTTTTTTCCCCACGCCAGTGGAGCATGATCAGGGATGCATGCACTGTCCTCTCACAATTTGAGGAGGCCACAAGGATGGTGAGCAGTGACAGTGCATGCATCAGTGACACTGTACCTCTTGTCCACCTGTTGGAGCATACGCTGCATGGGATAATGGACAGGGCACTTGAGGCAGAACAGAGGCAGGAAGAGGAGGACTTCCTTGCCTCTCAAGGCCCCCTTTATCCAGACAGTGTTCCTTCTGTCCCACCCATCACACAGGAAGAGGATGAGGAGGAGGAGGAGGAGGATTGTGTGAGCATGGAGGTGGAGCCTGGCACTCAGCATCAGCAGCAGCAGTCTTTTAGGGATGATGTACAGTCCCAACAAACCAGTGGACTTGTACGTGGCTGGGAGGAGGTGGCTGGCGATCATGTCGTCCTCAGTGACCCAGAAGACTCCGGACCGAATGCCTCAGCTAACCTACGTTGCATGGCCTCCCTGATCCTGCAAAGCCTGCGGAAGGATCCTCGTATTCTTCGGATCAAGGAGAGGGACCATTACTGGCTGGCCACTCTCCTTGATCCACGGTACAAGGGTAAGGTTGCGGACCTTATCTTGCCGTCGCAGAGGGAGCAGAGGATGAGACATCTCAGGGAGGCCTTGCAGAAAGGTCTGTGCAACGCGTTCCCAGAAACTGGGAGGTTACAAACTCCTGGTCCTGGACGACGAGTTGCTGAGGCTTCGGTCAGTAGCAGAAGGAGCGGTGGGGAAGGTGGACGTCTGACCGATGCGTTCAGACAATTTTTTAGTCCGCAGCCCCAAGTTATGATCGGTTCCAGCAACCATCGCCAGCGTCTGATATACATGGAACAGGAATACCTAGGGGCAAGGTCAGACTTGGACACCTTTCCCACCGAAAATCCTCTGGCTTACTGGGTCTTGAGGATGGATCACTGGCCAGAGCTTGCACAGTATGCAATTGAGCTACTGGCCTGTCCTGCATCCAGCGTTCTTTCCGAACACACATTCAGTGCTGCTGGAGGATTTGTCACCAATCACAGGGTGCGCCTGTCCACCGACTCGGTTGATCGACTGACCTTCATAAAGATGAATCAGTCTTGGATCACCACCAGCTACCAGGCACCTGAAGCGGATATAACTGAATAATTTATAATGTCCCATCCCTTCAAGACTGCCTATGCTGATGCTGAGTGACTGTCCTGTTATGTTCACTGACTATCTTCTTCCTCCTCCTCAATGATCCATTCCTTGTTAGCTTGGAAGAACATTTTTGTTTCTGGGTGCCACCACACCAGTGCCTAAGGCACAATTTTTCAGCCCCTGTATAACAGGGGCGTGTAATTACAATTTTTTTAAAAAAAATGCTTCGCAACAGGTCTGACTGCTGTGCTCCAAGTACAGTATCTGTGAGGGGTTGCAGTGTTGTGGCACCAGCACCGTTGCCTAAGGCACAATTTTTCAGCCCCTGTTTAACAGGGGCGTGTAATTACAATTTTTTAAGCAATGCTTCGCAACAGGTCTGACTGCTGTGCTCCAAGTACAGTATCTCTGAGGGGTTGCAGTGTTGTGGCACCAGCACCAGTGCCTAAGGCACAATTTTTCAGCCCCTGTTTAACAGGGGCGTGTAATTACAATTTTTTAAGCAATGCTTCGCAACAGGTCTGACTGCTGTGCTCCAAGTACAGTATCTGTGAGGGGTTGCAGTGTTGTGGCACCAGCACCAGTGCCTAAGGCACAATTTTTCAGCCCCTGTTTAACAGGGGCGTGTAATTACAATTTTTTAAGCAATGCTTCGCAACAGGTCTGACTGCTGTGCTCCAAGTACAGTATCTGTGAGGGGTTGCAGTGTTGTGGCACCAGCACCACAGGTTCACAGCAGGGCCCATTCCTGCGCCCACCAAGAGTAACTGTGAGGGCTTACAGTCTTGTGGCAACACCGTCCACCACCACCACCAAAGGCCCAATTTTTCTGCCCTGTTCAACAGGTGCATGCAGTTACAAATCTTGATCTAATAACTCACAGCAGGGCCCATTCCTGCGCCCACCAAGAGTAACTGTGAGGGCTTACAGTCTTGTGGCAACACCGTCCACCACCACCACCAAAGGCCCAATTTTTCTGCCCTGTTCAACAGGTGCATGCAATTACAAATCTTGATCTAATAACTCACAGCAGGGCCCATTCCTGCGCCCATCAAGAGTAACTGTGAGGGCGTACAGTCTTGTGGCAACACCGTCCACCACCACCACCAAAGGCCCAATTTTTCTGCCCTGTTCAACAGGTGCATGCAATTACAAATCTTGATCTAATAACTCACAGCAGGGCCCATTCCTGCGCCCACCAAGAGTAACTGTGAGGGCTTACAGTCTTGTGGCAACACCGTCCACCACCACCACCAAAGGCCCAATTTTTCTGCCCTGTTCAACAGGTGCATGCAATTACAAATCTTGATCTAATAACTCACAGCAGGGCACATTCCTGCGCCCACCAAGAGTAACTGTGAGGGCTTACAGTCTTGTGGCAACACCGTCCACCACCACCACCAAAGGCCCAATTTTTCTGCCCTGTTCAACAGGTGCATGCAAATACAAATCTTGATCTAATAACTCACAGCAGGGCCCATTCCTGCGCCCACCAAGAGTAACTGTGAGGGCTTACAGTCTTGTGGCAACACCGTCCACCACCACCACCAAAGGCCCAATTTTTCTGCCCTGTTCAACAGGTGCATGCAATTACAAATCTTGATCTAATAATTCACAGCAGGGCCAATTCCTGTGCCCACCAAGAGTAACTGTGAGGGCTTACAGTGTTGTGGCTACACCAACATCTAATGGGGCAAATTTCTGCAGAGTATATACGGCAGGCCCCTACTTTCAAACATCCAACTTACAAACGACTCCTACTTGCAAACGGAAGGAGAAAACAGGAAGTGAGAGTAAATCTACCCCTAGGAAGGGAAATTCTATCCTGTTAGATTTAATTTGGTAAAAAGGTATCTCCTCTCTACTGATGCTTTATCACCAATCCTTGTTTCAATTAAAACCCCACTTTTCCAAAAACATTTGTCATTGGGACGGAAAGTGAGGTGAAATGTTCTGAACAGATGTGCAAAGACAGCAAATGTTACAGGGGTGATAACCCCTCCCTATGTTCTCCAAAAAGCTTAAAAATTGATTTTTTTGGGATGGAGCTACACTTCATAATGTACCTGTTCAGATTCTACTTAAGAACAAACCTACAGTCCCTCTCTTGTTTGCACCGCCTATATACTGCTGTTCAGAGTATATAGGGTTGTAGGTATAGGGTTTTATTTTGGGTGCGGGGTCCCCCTTAATATCCATACAAGACCCAAAGGGGCTGGGGTGGGGGGTTGGTGGGGTAGCCATGCCATTTTTCTCAAGGATTTTCAGCCATATGGCCAGGACAAGACATGACATTAAAGCCGCAAGTGGTTTTAAATGGCTTCTTTTTTTCCTTTACAAATGTCATTTTGTGCAGGGACAGTTCTAAACACGGGAAACACATGCCACTTCACAGGCATACTTTAGACACCCCCCAGGTACCATATTTAAAGGAATATTTCACTTTTTTTTTTTCACTTTATGCATCATTAAAATGACTGCTCCCGAAAAAACGTTAGTTTTTAAAAGTTCTTTTTGCATTGATATATGTCCCCTGGGGCAGGACCCGGGTCCCCAAACCTGTTTTATGACATTAACATGCATATTGGCCGTTATAATTAGCAATTTTGATTTTGAACGTTCGCGTCCATTGTAACGAATAGGGTTCGAAAATTTGCGCAAACTTTCGGTCCGTTCGAAGGTTCTGGTGCGAACCGAACCCGGGGGTGTTTGGCTCATCCCTACTCCTCAGGGTGCAGGTTACTATGCATAGTGGGTGTGGTACAAGGTGAAAAGATTGGGCACCAGTCACTTTTTGTAAAAATGAACAGAGTTTTATTTCTCTTAACAGGAACTTTGGGGAGAGAGGGTTTAGGCCATAGGACACCCTTAGGCAAATGCAATAGCAATTAAGGCAAACTCTGCAGACAAAAATAGAACTAGGCAGACAGCAATAAAGAATGAGGGCCTTTAAGCTGAATGCAGCAATCTGTATCTTGTGACAACCGCTGTCTCCTATGGCAACAAATTCTCTCACAGTATCCTACTGTAGATCTTCCAGTTTAACTCACAGTAACCCACTGTAGATCCTTAGGCTGAGCTCGCTGTCTCTCTCACTAGACTTCTTTGACTCTCAGCCACCCACTGGATTCCTGGAGCTTCACTCACAGCTAACCGCTGTACTTTATCTTCAAGCTTTACTTACAGCTGCCCACTGTACTCATTCAAGCTTTACCCACAACTACCCGCTGCCTTCCTGGATTTGTCTCTACTGAAGCTTTCCCACCACTTCACTGTCCCTGGCTAGAGAAGTGTTTGCTCTGGTACTTCTTCAGAACTTCATCCTTTCCAAACTTCTCTCTGGTAACAGGAGTGGTTGTCCCTTTGTGGCAACTGCTTCTCCTTTACCTCCGACAACGATCAGTCTCCCCTCAGGCCGAGCCTCTAATTCACGCGGTTCTGCCCCAAGCTTCGGGCTTAACCTTAGCTGCTTCTCTTTTGCGGAACCCTGAACTGTTGGATAGACCTTAAGTTGACCTAGCAGCCAGCATGCCTTCTGGATAGGCTTCAAGCTTCAGTCCTAGCAACCAGGAGCTTCTCAACACCTACCCAGGCCACAGCCTTGGCTGGAAAGAACCCCGATCATCTGACTCCTCCCAAATAAATAGCCTATCCCAGCATACACAGTGGTTAAAGAAACGCCTGCTGATTGGTTGAGACAACCTAGTTACCCATTACCTGAATTTATGGTAATCCATCATTCTAATGCCAAAAGCAACAGTACCACCTATTGACAGAAGAAAGAGACTACCCCAAACTCAGACTTAGGACAGGAATCAGAGGATCAATCTACCAATTAACCAGGCTAGTTACCACCTAGCACAACTAGATTTATTAGCTGTTTAGCACCAGGGTATTGCATTTTTATTCAGATTTAAGGGGTTTAAAACATACAATACACAGCCTAATGGGCATACCCAGGCTCGCGAAACATAATAATAAAACAAGAAAAAACTGTGAAGAAACAAAACAAAAAGTACGCTCAGACCACAAAATGAGGAATACATCACAGTACTCATAAATCAAAACTCAGGGTTATAAGAGGAAGGATCGCATCTATGGCACTACCCTAAAAATCAGAACCAATCTAGGTTAAGGCATGCACAGAAATCAAATACGCATGTCACCACCATTACACAAACTTCACAGGAAAATTACTATCATCAGCCGGGGCATGGCAGAGTCACTGTTCTTAGATGGGGAATCTATCCATACATCTCAAATTTTATGAAACTTTTTAGCACAGCCACAAGCTAAATAGGTTGCTTTGTATAATGGTAAGGCTGAGTTGACTAGATGCTTCCAAAAATTCAGTGAGGGGGCTGAGAAAGATTTACATTTAAGAACAATTGCTTTATGTGCATAAAAGAGCAGAAGACCCAAGAGAGTCCTAGGGGCCCTACTAGGAGCTAGAGAGTCTATTAGACCCAACAGACACACATTAATCACCAATGGCACCTAAATAGTAGTGACCAAGAGGATTACAGAAGTTACAGCCAACCAGAATGTCTGAATTAAAGAACACTACCAGAAAATATGAATGAAGTCTGCTGAGTCTGATAAAAACCTTCATCAAGTACCAGGGGCTGACTGATATAGTCTATGTAATCACACGGAAGTAAGGTAAACTCAGTGCTGAATCTTAAATTTGATCAGTCTATCTCTTGTAGACACCAACTGGGAAAAGGAGCATTCCAACATTTCTTCCCAGTCTTCTTCATCCAGCTCAGGAAGGTCAGAGAGCCACTTTGCTTTAAGAGGCTCAAGCCCAACATGAACGAAGGGAAGTAACTCCTTGTAGATGGCGGATAAAGGCTTAGTCATGGACTCATCACTAAGTAAGTTTTTAGGGGCCAGGGTGTATAGAGAAACTGGCTGTTCATCAAATTGTGTTTGGAAGGCATGTCTGAGCTAGAGATACCTACAGTGCCTTGCAAAAGAATTTACCCCCTTGGCTTTTTACCTATTTTGTTACATTACAGCCTTTAGTTCAATGTTTTTTTTAATCTGAATTATATGTGGTGGATCAGAACACAATAATCTAAGTTGGTGAAGTAAAATTAGAAAAATATATACAGAAAATAATTTTTCAGAAATTAAAAACTGATAATTGGCATGTGCGTATGTATTCATCCCCTTTGTTATGAAGCCCATAAAAGGCTCTGGTGCAACCAATTACCTTCAGAAGTCACATAATTAGTGAAATGATGTCCACCTGTGTGCAATCGAAGTGTCACGTAATCTGTCTTTACATATACACACCTTTTTGAAAGGACCCAGCGGCTGCAACACCTAAGCAAGAGGCACCACTAACCAAACACTGCCATGAAGACCAAGGAACTCTCCAAACAAGTAAGGGACAATGTTGTTGAGAAATACTATTCAGGGTTAGGTTATAAAAAAATATCCAAATATTTGATGATCCCAAGGAGCACCATCAAATCTATCATAACCAAATGAAAAGAACATGGTACAACAGCAAACATGCCAAGAGATGGCCTCACACCAAAACTCACAGCAAGGAGGGCATTAAACAGAGAGGCAGCACAGAGACCTAAGGTAACCCTGGAGGAGCTGCAGAGTTCCACATCAGAGACTGGAGTATCTGTACATAGGATGACAATAAACCGTATGCTCCATGAGTTGGGCTTTATGGCAGAGTGGCCAGAAGAAAGCCATTACTTTCAGCAAAAAACAAAATGGCCCGTTTTGAGTTTGCGAAAAGGCATGTGGGAGACTCCCAAAATGTATGGAGGAAGGTGCCCTGGTATGATGAAACTAAAATTTAACTTTTTGGCCATCAAAGAAAACACTAAAGCCTCATACACACGATCGGACCGTGGACCAACTTTCCCGTGGATTTTTGTCCAAAGGGCGTTGGCCCCAAGTTGGTATTGCATACACACGGCAGGACTTTTTCAGCCAACTTTCACCAAATCACTTGGTTTTTCTGCTCTTTACCGCCACCTTTGGTCAACTTCTGTATTGTTGTCTGATCTTTTGCATTGGTTCTGCATTGATTTGTACAAAAGTCCGTTGGCTTTGTGTACACACGGTCAGACTTTGGTCCATCAGACTTTTGTTGGCAGAAAGTTGGTCCGTTCGCACAGCCAACAAAAGTCCGATGAAACCTGGAAAAAGTTGGTCCGATGGAGCGTACACACGGTCGGATGTTGGTCCAAAACAGCTAATTTGCATGTTGGTTGTCAAAAAGTCCGATCGTGTGTACGGGCCTTAAGTCTGATGCAAACCCAACACATCACATCACCCAAAAAACACCATCCCCATTTTCAGAAGTTGGGACTGGGAACCTGGTCAGAGTTGAGGGAAAGATGGATGGTGCTAAATACAGGGATATTCTTGAGCAAAACCTGTACCACTCTGTGTGTGATTTGAGGCTAGGACGGAGGTTCACCTTCCAGCAGGACAATGACCCCAAACACACTGCTAAAGTAACACTTGAGTGGTTTAAGGGGAAACATGCAAATGTGTTGGAATGGCCTAGTCAAAGCCCAGACCTCAATCCAATAGAAAATCTGTGGTCAGACTTAGGCCCCTTTCACACGGACGGCTGTTCTGACGCAGTTTAGCATGTTTATTTTGTCTGTGAAACTTCAAGACTCCAGGCACAGCGATCAGCTGCATTTGTACAGTGCGATTACCTGTGTTTACGAGCGTTTACGTGCGGTTGCGTTTAGCTGCAGTACATTCCAAAAGCATTCCCATAGCAACCCTCAGGGAATTGTTCCCTTGAATTTACCCATGATGCATTTCGGTCCTCTGCATTGCAAACCACCTTTTTCTAGTTTCTTTGTTCACTGGCTGAGTGTGTGTTGGAGTTTCTTAGGGAGAGGAGTGATCAGTGTATTGTGCCTGATTTTTTGGATTTTTTGGAACATGAATGTGAATATGAGCGGTTTGCTGGCAATGCTCATATTGCTGATGATGAGGATGAAGAGGAGAAGAGCGATCGAGTGCAGGCGACGTCCCCGTCGTAACTGGGTCCATCCCTTGACCTCCCAGCGTCTATCGATTGGCTACTTTGCCCTGATGTTCGGTGAGCTGAGGACTCACGGGGACAAGTTCTTTAATTATACCAGGATGTCGGTGGGAACCTTCGATGAACTGTTGGAACTTTTTAGAGGACGCCTGAGTAGAACCAAGACCAACATGAGACGAAGCATTAGTGCAGAAGAACGGCTGTTACTTACTTTAAGGTAGGTTTCCATATGTTGAACAGATGCTCATGTACATGCAGGTGTACCAACATTATTGACAATAGTGTGTATGTATGTATGTATGTATATATATATATATATATATATATAATTTTTTTCTGAATTGTTATCAATTTTGTATTGCAGATACCTTGCCACTGGTGCCAGTTTCACCTCCCTCCATCATCAATTCCTAATGGGAATTTCCACAGTAGCTACAATAGTACATGATACTTGCCTTGTTATTTGGGAAGAGCTTAAAACCAGAGTCATGCCGGAACCAACATCCAGTCTGTGGGAGGAAATAGCGGAAGAATTTTGGGAGAAGACTAACTTCCCAAATTGCATTGGGGTATTAGATGGGAAACATATCCGACTCATCAAGCCACCAAACTCAGGTTCCCGCTATTTTAACTATAAAAAGTACTTCTCCATTGTCCTCCTGGGACTCAGCGATGCCAACATGAGATTCATTGCTGTGGATGTCGGAGCTTACGGGAGTTCTGGCGATTCCAGAATCTTCCGTAATTCCATGTTGGGCCAGCGATTTGAATATGGGGAATTTAATGTGCCACAGGCAAGGCCTCTTCCTGGTACTGCTATGCCCGATCTTCCCTTGGTAGTGCTTGGAGATGAGGCATTTGCCTTATCCACCCACCTTCTCAGGCCCTATACGAGGCATGGTCTCACTGCCAGGAGGCGCATTTTTAATTATCGTCTCAGCAGAGCTCGGAGGATGGTGGAGTGCGCATTTGGTATTTGCACTGCCAAATGGCGTGTATTGATGACAGCCATGCACCTTGAAGTGGATCATGCGGTCAATGTAGTTTTGGCATGTTGTGTTCTCCACAACTTTTTGAGAGGTAAGGAGATTCTGTCCACCGAATCCCCGTTACCGCTTTATGAAGAACCCATAGGTCATGTTACTGGCACTCGTCCCACTAATCAAGCCCTACAAGTGCATGAGGATTTTGCTGACTATTTTTTGACCGAAGATGGACAGGTCCCATGGCAAAATGACTATGTGTAAAGTTTTTATTTGTTACCCATGTTGCAGCAACCTGCTTGTTAGATCCGTTTCCATTTCTGTTTGGAATAAAGTAGTCTACAATGTTTTACAATTATAAATTGTTTTTATTTTTTAACTTTGCTATGCAACGTAAAAAAAGGTTAGAAAAAATAGACAAACCTTACAAAACATTGAATACTTGCAAGTATATAACACTATGTTTTTAATTCCTTTGGAATATTGGACATTTTCTTTTAGTTTCAAGTACAAATTGACTCAGTACAAATGGTAACATGAGTCCCAAAAAATAACACCTCCCCCCTGAAAAATATAGTATGCTTAAAGTGCTGCTAACAATTTTTTGAGTATACAGCTGGACACTGAGTGCAGTAAAAAAGTGCAACAGATTTCTCCATGTACGCTGCACTGTGTAGATGGGGTGATCTCCCACTGCGCCAAGCTTAAGTATCTATAGTCAGTCCCGCTGGCTCTCAACCTAAACAATGCTTGCACCCAATCAGAATGTTTAGGTATTGTGAGAGGCAGCGGGGCCAAGTAGCAAGATATTCAAGCTTGGGACAGTGGGAGATTCCTCCATCCACACAGTTCAGCATCGATGGAGGAATCTGGGGTTGTAAACATTAGTTTGTATACGTATCAAAAACATTAAAATTAAATATTAAAACAGTCATATGTAATTAGAAGGTCTAAACTATAAGTTTTCATACACTGGATAAGGGTGACGCATAGAGGAGTGGCTTGGTTCACTGCCAACATCTATGGGTGATCCTGCTCGGGAAGATGAGGGTGAAGTAACTGGGTGTGGCTGCACATGCATCCTTTGATAACCAGGATTAGCTGGGTAAGGTGTATACATTGGTGGGGGTCCTGCATAAGGGTTAATGGCAGGTGTGTTGTCATGGCACTGCTGACTGGGCATTGGTCTACTGAAAGAACCACTAGGTGAATTAAAACCCATAGCCCATGGCTGAAATTTAGGATATGGGCGTAGCTCTTTGCAAGCGGCCACGATATACGTTAAATAGGCATGTATATCACCTCTGACCTCAGTGCGCTTATCTGGAGGAATCTCCCTGACTAGACAAAGCAACATTCGCAAAAACATGACATCTGGGTCTGAGATGTTGAGAAATTCATCATCTTTGGCCTGGTTTTGGGATTGGTTTCTCATTTCTGCAATAATACGGTTAAAATATTCCTCAAAAGGTGTCTCTTGTTGAGTCAAGCGTGTTCGTCGGGTAGTTGAAGTAGACCGGACTCTCCTTTCTGTATTTCCCTGAAAATAGATCAAATATATAGATTATGCTTCTGATGTTGAGGTCACACTACAGCATACTGCTAAACATGATGCTTGCACAAATATTTAAGTCATGTCACAGCTTGCATCACCTGTTTAGAATAGATGATACACAGCCCCAAAAACCTATTAACAGGACCTGAAGACCAAAGCCAGAAGTACTGAGGTGGTACTTTGCCCAAAAAGTAA
>CM053026.1:515718980-515756803 GCA_028564925.1 Lithobates sylvaticus | reverse complement strand
TGTTCCACCAATGTATTGCTTAAAGGTATTAGGCTTTCCTGAGATATACTGTTATCTAAGGGTCCCAAGTTTAGTTTTCTCAAACAATTTAATTTTATCAGAGTTGCAAAAAAAATTTTGTTTATGGTTATCCAAGATATGGATTGATATGAGTCTTCCAGGATCTAGCAATAGTAATGTGTGCAGCTATAAATACAAATGAGATTAGCCTTCTCGTGTGCCCTGGAGCCTCCGGTGCTGATTGACCCAATAGGACTTGCTGCTGGGACTTCTTGAAGGTTTGTTCGGGTCATGGAATATATAAAATGATATATGTGTATCCAATATCTTAACTTTTGGCAGGTTCACCTTATATGAAGCCTCCTGGCTGCAACCTCTGAACCAGAGTGGGGAGGCCTCTTGAACATAAGAGACCAGTCTAGATGGAACAATATACCATCTAAGAAAAACCTTGTAATTGGCTTCAATTATAGAGGTATTAATGTAAGATCTAGAAACACAGAATACCATGTTGTACCATTCCTCAGCGTCAATTTCCACATTTAAGTCATGTTCCCATTTTATTTTACAGCTTAGACATGTTAACACAGACAAGGCCTTATGATTCCTTGTCAAAGAAGATTATTGGTTTTAACAGAAGACATATGAACAGGTAGACAGTGAAGAGACCCAGTACATGAGTATACATGAAAGTAGTTGGGTAACCCACAGGCCTTATGATTCCATGCTGCCAGCAAAGGCCCGACAGGCTTTACTGCCAAAATAGAACACCTCCAAATGGACTTTGGACGGATCCAGAGGGTCCTTGATGTTTTTCGGGAGTGGATTACAGAGGTGGATTAGCAGGTAAGCACTGCTGAGGACATTCTCCCTGATCAAACAGCCTCCATACTCTCCAAATGAAACTTGGAGGTGAGGGCGGAAGACACTCAAAAAATCCATATTTTAGGCCTTCCGGAGGGTGCTGAGGTTAACAATACTACCATATTTACTGAAAATTTGCTCACAACCCTATTCCCACAAGCTAAATCTTCTGAGTTTCTTGCTGTGAAATATGTAGACCACATGCCAGCTGCACTTGGTGCCCCGGGGCACCCCCTAGTACATTCATCATAAAGCTTCTAAACTTCAAGGATCCGGACTTGGTCCTTAGGAAGATTAGAAAGAAGGGTGAACTACGAACATGCAAAACCATATACCATATAGTATGCTGATTTATACCATTTCATATATCTCTTGCATTGGAGGCACCCTACTACCTATGCCTATTTCTGCCACTCCTCTGCCACTCCTCTACCTATAGGACTATGTCACACATTGACCTGGTATATGCTAGCCCTACTATTTTGGCCAAAGTCTGAGATATTTCCTTTCTGCCCAGGGGCATCCCCGACCACGTACCTATTCAATTGTCACTGACTCTGACAACTGCTCCTTCTGACAGACTAGGGAGACTTACCAGATACTGGATATCAGATACAGATGTTGAGCCTTGACTCACACAAGCTCTCAAGGTAAATTGGCTTATCTCCCAACCATCTCACCTTAGACTGTCTGGGCCTCCATAAGGCCATGCATCCGTGGCCAATATCAGTCAGTTAAAGGGGGAGTTCATTAACAACAACCCCCTCTTTGGGGGCTGCAGAAATCAGGGCTTAACAGCTGGAATTACAATTTACTCAAACCCAAGGCCCAGCTACAGATGATGCTCAGGGACATTATGTTGAAACGCACAACACTAATTAAATAGCATATGCTCCATCAAACACAACTCATTTTTGAATGGGGCAAAAAAATTGTAAACTTCTAGCTTGGTTGGCTAGGGAACTGTCAGAGAACTCACGTTACCCATGCCCGTCTTCGTTCAGCAGGAGTGAATCCTCACTCTGCGGGTGACAGTACCCATGCGCAGTTTCCCCAACGGAACCGAACGAGCTCTGGAACGTGCGGGCGTACCCGCGTACCAACGCGAACGTGTGCGCGTCCTCGCATTCCAATACGAACGGGTGCACGCACTCGCACGTCAGTGCGAACGTGTATGCGCAATCTCCACCAATCCCAGCACAGGGCGCCCTATATAAACAGGGCCTTCACATGGTGTCAGTGCTGGATCGTCTTCAGTCTGTGTTAGGGGTGCAACGGATCAAAAAACTCACGGATCGGATCGATCCTCGGATCAGGAGTCACGGATCGGATCATTTTTCGGATCAGCAAATAATAATTGAATTTGCAAAAACCTGTGAAAATTCCGCCACCATATAGTCCCCACTGTAATATCCACGTCATCTCCCCCACTGTAATATCCACGTCCTCTCCCCCCACTGTAATATCCACGTCCTCTCCCCCCACTGTAATATCCACGTCCTCTCCCCCCACTGTAATATCCACGTCATCTCCCCCCACTGTAATATCCACGTCCTCTCCCCCCACTGTAATATCCACGTCATCTCCCCCCCACTGTAATATCCACGTCATCTCCCCCACTGTAATATCCACGTCATCTCCCCCACTGTAATATCCACGTCATCTCCCCCACTGTAATATCCACATCCTCTCCCCCACTGTAATATTGGCTGGGTATCGCAGAGTATTGGCTGGGTATCGCAGAGTATTGGCTGGGTATCGCAGAGTATTGGCTGGGTATCGCAGAGTATTGGCTGGGTATCGGCTGGGTAATGCAGAGTATTGGCTGGGTATCGGCTGGGTAATGCAGAGTATTGGCTGGGTATCGGCTGGGTAATGCAGAGTATTGGCTGGGTATCGGCTGGGTAATGCAGAGTATTGGCTGGGTATCGGCTGGGTAATGCAGAGTATCGCAGAGTATCGGCTGGGTAATGCAGAGTATCGCAGAGTATCGGCTGGGTAATGCAGAGTATCGCAGAGTATCGGCTGGGTAATGCAGAGTATCGCAGAGTATCGGCTGGGTAATGCAGAGTATCGCAGAGTATCGGCTGGGTAATGCAGAGTATCGCAGAGTACATTGGCTGGGTAATGCAGAGTACATTGGCTGGGTAATGCAGAGTACATTGGCTGGGTAATGCAGAGTACATTGGCTGGGTAATGCAGAGTACATTGGCTGGGTAATGCAGAGTACATTGGCTGGGTAATGCAGTTTGTTTACAAGTGATCGCTCCGTCATTTGACGGAGCGATCACATTGTAAACAGTGGCCGGGTGTACCAAGATGGCCGCCGCTCCGGGGCTAGGCCGAAGCCGCGGCCTTTCCTAAGGCCGCCGGGTGTACCAAGATGGCCGCCGACGCTCCGGAGCTAGGCCGAAGCCGCGGCCTTTCCTAAGGCCGAGGCCGCGGAGCGCTCCGCGGATCGCGGGGTGTGCCGATCCGAACGGGGTGACCCGTTCGGATCACGGATCGGCGACGATCCGTTGCACCCCTAGTCTGTGTCCTGAATTCCTGCCTGTATTACCTGCTACCTTGTTCCTGATCTACCCAGCTTCCTTGATTACCTTTCTGGATCAACCCTACTTATTGACTGCCTCTACTGAATTGACCTCGGCTCGGATTCCTTGACTACGGCTCTGCTCTTTGATTTTGTACCTCATCACCTGCCCGTTGCCAACCTCTGCCTACTCTTGACCACGAACTTGCCTTCTGCTTTTGTACCTCGTTTGCCAGCCAGTTGCCGACCCCTGCCTGTCTTGACGTCGCAGTGCCTGCACCCACCTGTTCGGCCTTCACTGGATACAGTCTTGGTTACCAGCCTATACACCTGCCTTCCAGAAGAACCGGTATCTCCAAGCACCAGTCTCCCAGCCGCAGGCACTTGCACCCTTTCGTGCCCCAGCACTCCCTGTTCCCACCACCAGGGGTGTTGGGACCGGAACCGTGCACGAGGCCACCCCCAGCATCCAGACTCCGCTGTAAGGTACGTGACAGTACGATCCAGCCAGAATGGAGTCTGAAGGGGGGGTCTCGCCTTTGGAAGCCTTGTGCCAGCAGATGGCGGCCCTTACCCAGGCAGTCCAGGGACTACGAGATGGCTATCACCAACTGGAACAGAGAGTGGAATCCATATCCCCAAGCCCTGCAACTCATCAGGCGACCATGGCATCCCGGATCTCCGGTCCAGCAACCTCTGCATCAGCACCCACAATAATGGTGCCACCCCCAGAGCCTCGTGTGCCCCCTCCAGAACGGTTTTCAGGGGATCGCAGCAAGTTCCGTTCCTTCAGGAATGACTGCCGGCTTTACTTCCTGCTACAACCACGCACCTTTTCCCTGGAGAGCACTAAGGTGGGGTTCATAGTCTCACTACTCCACGGGGAACCTCAAACTTGGGCCCACAATCTGTTGGAACAAGCCAGCCCTCTGTTGGATACCCTGGCCTCATTCTTGGACGAAATGGCCAAGCTATATGATGATCCTCAGCGCGCCTCAACGGCGGAGTCTAACCTCCATGCCCTCCAGCAAGGGCGTCGGCCAGTGGAGGACTATGTAACAGACTTTAGGCGGTGGAGTTCTGACACCTCTTGGAACGACGCCGCCCTCCTCTACCAATTTCGCATGGGCCTCTCCGAGGCACTGAAAGACGAGTTGGCCCGTGTAGGGATCCCTAGTTCCTTGGAGGACCTGATCCAGCTGGCTATCCAGATAGACCGTCGTCTGAGAGAGCGGAGGTCCGAGAGGTCCAGCATGACGCGCCCCACATGGATGTTGCCTAGAGTCCCTAACTATCCTCCTACTCCCGTCTCCCAGTTACCTACTGCCGTCCCAGGGGCACCAGAGCCCATGCAAGTAGGCCTACTCCGCTCACCGCTGTCACCAGAGGAAAAACAACGGCGGCGCCAGAACAACCTCTGCCTTTACTGTGGGGAAGCCGGACACTACGCCAATGGGTGCCCAAACAAGACCCGTAAGTTCAACCCATCATCTCGTGTGCCTTATGCATTGTCTCTAACGAAGTCCGCTCACATTGCTGTCCCTATCTCCCTACAGCTTCCAGAAAGGATACTTCGAGTCCAGGCCATAATTGACTCTGGCGCCTGTAGCTGCTTCGTGGACCATGCCTTTGCCCTACAACACAGCATTCCATTAACATCTAAGCAGCATCAACTCTCCATACGGCTTGCAGACGGGTCAAACATCAAGTCCGGGCCTATTACTCTTGAGACGCAACCACTGTTCACCAGCATATCACCAGGCCACCAGGAGCTACTTCGTCTAGATGTCATTCCCTCACCCCTGTTTCCAATCTTTTTAGGAATGCCATGGCTACAAGCCCACAATCCTCAGGTCAATTGGGTCACCGGTGAGGTGACTTTTCAGTACTCTTACTGTCTCCAGAACTGTCTTAAAACTTTCCATCACATTCCCCCAGTCATTGGCTGTCTAAGAACGGACTCTGAATTCAAAGAACTGGTGCCACCAGTGTACCACAACTTCTTGGACGTATTTGACAAGCAGAAAGCAGACACCCTTCCTCCCCATCGGGTCTACGACTGTCCGATCGAGCTACTACCCGGGGCTGAAATTCCTTTCGGGCGGATCTTTCCTCTGTCCGAACCTGAGCTCCTGGTCCTCAAAGAGTATATCGACGAGAACCTCAGAAAGGGGTTCATCCGACACTCCTCCTCCCCAGCGGGAGCCGGAATATTTTTTGTTGAAAAGAGGGACCACTCGCTCCGTCCATGTGTGGATTACAGGGATCTGAATAAAGTGACAATTAAAAACCGGTACCCGCTTCCACTAGTTCCAGAACTATTTCAGAGACTCCCCTCTGCAAAAATATTCACGAAGTTGGACTTACGTGGGGCCTATAATTTAATTAGGATACGCAAAGGGGACGAATGGAAGACAGCATTCCGAACACGTTTTGGCCACTTCGAATATTTAGTCATGCCATTTGGACTATGCAACGCCCCGGCCACATTTCAGCATTTTGTCAATAATATCTTCAGAGACTTCTTGGATTCCTTTGTGATTGTCTACCTGGACGACATTCTGATATTCTCCACCTCCCTAGAAGTACACCGTGATCATGTAAAACAAGTTCTGGGCAGATTAAGACAACATGGACTTTACGCAAAGGCCGAAAAATGTGAATTCGAACGCCAGACCATTCACTTTCTCGGTCTGGTAATATCAACCGGGGGTGTGGCCATGGATCCCCAGAAGGTCTCGGCCATTATGTCCTGGCCGCCCCCAAATGACAAAAAAGGGGTACAACGTTTCATCGGATTCTCCAACTTTTATAGGAAGTTTATCAAGAACTTCTCCAAAATCATCGCACCCATCACCCAGCTCACCAAAAAGCAAAGCCGCTTCCAGTGGACTACAGCGGCCCAAGCTGCCTTAGACCAATTAAAAGGGTCATTTACCTCCGCCCCAGTACTAAAACACCCTGACCCTGCATTACCCTACACTCTGGAGGTCGATGCTTTGGAAAGTGCGGTGGGGGCCATCCTGTCTCAACGCCAAGGACCCAAGTCCCTAATGCACCCGGTGGCCTTCTTTTCCAGAAAGCTGGGTGTGTCGGAAAGAAACTATGATGTAGGTGACCGAGAACTCCTAGCAATAAAGCTAGCCTTGGAAGAATGGCGGTACCTCCTGGAAGGGGCAGCACATCCGATATTGATCTTCACAGATCACAAAAATTTTGAATACCTCAGAACTGCCAGACGCCTTAGACCCCGACAGGCCAGATGGGCTCTTTTCTTTTCCCGTTTTAATTTTCATATTACTTATCGCCCTGGATCCAAAAACGTTAAACCCGATGCCTTATCCCGAATGTTCACGGAACTTGAAACCCCGTCTCCACCGGATACAATACTACAAGCAGGGAATTTCCTACTGACCCAATCCAGTTTCATGACACAAGTCCGCCAAGCATCCTGAGAACACCGTTACCCCCGGGCACTAACCTTCAGGAGAGGGACGGGCTCTTTTGGCAAGGCAACAAGATTTTCATCCCTCAAGACCTACGCACCATTGTGTTACAGGCCTGCCATGACTATCCTCTGGCGGGTCACTTTGGGGGCCACAAGACTGTGGATCTAATCCAAAGACACTTCTGGTGGCCGAATCTTGCCAAAGACTGCAGGGATTATGTCAACTCTTGCCCAATCTGTCTGAGAAATAAGAACAGTAAAAATAAATCGTGGGGTCTGCTGAAACCACTGCCCATCCCCGAAAGGCCATGGGACAGAATCGCCATGGATTTTATTGTGGAGCTTCCTCCCTCTGAAGGTTTCTCTTCCATCTTCGTGGTGGTAGACCGCTTTTCCCGAATGGCATACTTTATCCCCATGAAAGGGACCCCTTCTGCAACTGAGACTGCCAGGATATTCATCAAAGAAATTGTCAGACTCCATGGAATCCCCAGTGACATCGTCTCTGACTGCGGAGTACAATTCACATCCAAGTTTTGGAGATCATTATGCAAAGCACTAGGTATTAAATGTAGCCTCTCTTTAGCCTATCACCCACAGACCAACGGGCAGACCGAACGCACCAATCAAACATTGGAACAATACCTACGCTGCTTCTCCTCGTTTTCCCAAGAGGATTGGGCCTCACTACTTCCTTTGGCAGAATTTGCATTCAACAATTCCATCCACTCCACCACAAACCAATCACCATTTTTCTCCAACTACGGATTCCATCCCTCCTTTTTGCTCGCACTTGTGCCCGAATCTTCCGTACCGGCTGTTCAGAACAGGTTGGATTTCCTTACCTCCAACAACCAGGTGCTTAAGGAAACCATTGCTAAGGCACAGGAAGATAATAAGAAATGTTTTGACAAGAAGAGAAGGGGAGAATTGGACTTAGAGGTGGGTGATCGTGTGTGGCTATCTACCGCAAATTTAAAACTGGCATGCCCCTCCAAGAAGTTAGGACCTAGATACTTGGGGCCTTTCCCTGTCAAGAAAAAGGTCAACCCAGTGGCCTATGAACTTGAACTTCCCGCCTCATTCAGGATACACCCTGTATTTCACGTTTCCCTACTTAAACCTGATGTTCCAAATTCCTTCCCGGATCGTGAAGTGGGGCCTCCGGAAGCTATCAGGGTGGATGGGGAAGAAGAATTTGAAATTGAGGCTATCCTGGATCACAGAAAAAGGCAGGGAGAGGACCAATATTTGATTAAATGGAGAGGTTTTGGCCCAGAAGAAAATTCCTGGGAACCAAAGACAAACCTTCATGCTCAGAGACTCATACAGGCTTTTCACCGTTCCCGCTCTCAAGGTTCGTTTCAAAGAGGCATCCGGAGGCTGCCCCTAAGGAGGGGGCAATGTCAGAGAACTCACGTTCCCATGCCCGTCTTCGTTCAGCAGGAGTGAATCCTCACTCTGCGGGTGCCAGTACCCATGTGCAGTTTCCCCAACGGAACCGAACGAGCTCTGGAACGTGCGGGCGTACCCGCGTACCAACGCGAACGTGTGCGCGTCCTCGCATTCCAAAACGAACGGGTGCACGCACTCGCACGTCAGTGCGAACGTGTATGCGCAATCGCGCACGGACGCTCACCTCCACCAATCCCAGCACAGGGCGCCCTATATAAACAGGGCCTTCACATGGTGTCAGTGCTGGATCGTCTTCAGTCTGTGTCCTGAATTCCTGCCTGTATTACCTGCTACCTTGTTCCTGATCTACCCGGCTTCCTTGATTACCTTCCTGGATCAACCCTACTAATTGACTGCCTCTACTGAATTGACCTCGGCTCGGATTCCTTGACTACGGCTCTGCTCTTTGATTTTGTACCTCATCACCTGCCCGTTGCCAACCTCTGCCTACTCTTGACCACGAACTTGCCTTCCGCTTTTGTACCTCGTTTGCCAGCCAGTTGCCGACCCCTGCCTGTCTTGACGTCACAGTGCCTGCACCCACCTGTTCGGCCTTCACTGGATACAGTCTTGGTTACCAGCCTATACACCTGCCTTCCAGAAGAACCGGTATCTCCAAGCACCAGTCTCCCAGCCGCAGGCACCTGCACCCTTTCGTGCCCCAGCACTCCCTGTTCCCACCACCAGGGGTGTTGGGACCGGAACTGTGCACGAGGCCACCCCCAGCATCCAGACTCCGCTGTAAGGTACGTGACAGGACAGGTAACCTTCCATCAGATCTCTAATATAAACCTTTTCTTGCTGAATTTTTAGGCACTCTTTACACCTCTAGGACTGAATACAACAGAGATCACTTGATCCAGTACCTGAACAGTATTAACTTTCCTACACTCACTACAGCGCAGAGACAAGCTCTAGACACTCCCATAACTCTTTAGTAAGTACAAAGTGTGATAGCTGCCCTTCAATCAAGGAAAACCCTGGGCCCTGATGGTCTGCCAGTAGAATTTCATAAAAACTATATGGAGGAATTGTCACCCCATCTCCACAGCACCCTAATGCATGCTCTCCCCGATATAACTTTGCAGTGATAGTTGTCATCCCTAAACCTGGTAGGGACCTGACTTTATGCTCTTCTTACCACCCTGTATCTCTCTTAAATAAAGGCGCTAGGATCCTCTCCAAGTTGTTAGCATGTAGGTTGACTGCACTCTTCCCTATGCTTATCTACCAAGATCAAACTGTCTTTATGCTGGGTAAGAGGACTGACATTAACCTGCGATGACTCTTTACAATGATCTTGGTGTTTAAATTGAGGGAGGATCCTGGGCTGGTTGTGTCCTTAGATGTGGAAAATTGATTCTGTAGAATGGCCTTACCTTTGGGAAGTACTTTGTAAATTATGATTTGGACCACAAAGTCATCTCTTGGCTCCAAGAATTGTAGTCTGAATTCAAGGTGCATACTGATAATATACTTTCTCCTCCATTCCTTTTAGGAAGAGGCACAAGTCAGGGCTGCCCACTTTCACTGGGCTTTTATGCCCTAGCATTGCATTAGAGATGCAGGCTCAGTCTGGGTACTCTCAGTCGGAGTTTGGGAGGAAAAGGTCTCCATGTATGCAGGGGACACCCCGTATTTGACAAGCAGAAAGCAGACACCCTTCCTCCCCATCGGGTCTACGACTGTCCGATCGAGCTACTACCCGGGGCTGAAATTCCTTTCGGGCGGATCTTTCCTCTGTCCGAACCTGAGCTCCTGGTCCTCAAAGAGTATATCGACGAGAACCTCAGAAAGGGGTTCATCCGACACTCCTCCTCCCCAGCGGGAGCCGGAATATTTTTTGTTGAAAAGAGGGACCACTCGCTCCGTCCATGTGTGGATTACAGGGATCTGAATAAAGTGACAATTAAAAACCGGTACCCGCTTCCACTAGTTCCAGAACTATTTCAGTGACTCCGCTCTGCAAAAATATTCACGAAGTTGGACTTACGTGGGGCCTATAATTTAATTAGGATACGCAAAGGGGACGAATGGAAGACAGCATTCCGAACACGTTTTGGCCACTTCGAATATTTAGTCATGCCATTTGGACTATGCAACGCCCCGGCCACATTTCAGCATTTTGTCAATAATATCTTCAGAGACTTCTTGGATTCCTTTGTGATTGTCTACCTGGACGACATTCTGATATTCTCCACCTCCCTAGAAGTACACCGTGATCATGTAAAACAAGTTCTGGGCAGATTAAGACAACATGGACTTTACGCAAAGGCCGAAAAATGTGAATTCGAACGCCAGACCATTCACTTTCTCGGTCTGGTAATATCAACCGGGGGTGTGGCCATGGATCCCCAGAAGGTCTCGGCCATTATGTCCTGGCCGCCCCCAAATGACAAAAAAGGGGTACAACGTTTCATCGGATTCTCCAACTTTTATAGGAAGTTTATCAAGAACTTCTCCAAAATCATCGCACCCATCACCCAGCTCACCAAAAAGCAAAGCCGCTTCCAGTGGACTACAGCGGCCCAAGCTGCCTTAGACCAATTAAAAGGGTCATTTACCTCCGCCCCAGTACTAAAACACCCTGACCCTGCATTACCCTACACTCTGGAGGTCGATGCTTTGGAAAGTGTGGTGGGGGCCATCCTGTCTCAACGCCAAGGACCCAAGTCCCTAATGCACCCGGTGGCCTTCTTTTCCAGAAAGCTGGGTGTGTCGGAAAGGAACTATGATGTAGGTGACCGAGAACTCCTAGCAATAAAGCTAGCCTTGGAAGAATGGCGGTACCTCCTGGAAGGGGCAGCACATCCGATATTGATCTTCACAGATCACAAAAATTTTGAATACCTCAGAACTGCCAGACGCCTTAGACCCCGACAGGCCAGATGGGCTCTTTTCTTTTCCCGTTTTAATTTTCATATTACTTATCGCCCTGGATCCAAAAACGTTAAACCCGATGCCTTATCCCGAATGTTCACGGAACTTGAAACCCCGTCTCCACCGGATACAATACTACAAGCAGGGAATTTCCTACTGACCCAATCCAGTTTCATGACACAAGTCCGCCAAGCATCCTGAGAACACCGTTACCCCCGAGCACTAACCTTCAGGAGAGGGACGGGCTCTTTTGGCAAGGCAACAAGATTTTCATCCCTCAAGACCTACGCACCATTGTGTTACAGGCCTGCCATGACTATCCTCTGGCGGGTCACTTTGGGGGCCACAAGACTGTGGATCTAATCCAAAGACACTTCTGGTGGCCGAATCTTGCCAAAGACTGCAGGGATTATGTCAACTCTTGCCCAATCTGTCTGAGAAATAAGAACAGTAAAAATAAATCGTGGGGTCTGCTGAAACCACTGCCCATCCCTGAAAGGCCATGGGACAGAATCGCCATGGATTTTATTGTGGAGCTTCCTCCCTCTGAAGGTTTCTCTTCCATCTTCGTGGTGGTAGACCGCTTTTCCCGAATGGCACACTTTATCCCCATGAAAGGGACCCCTTCTGCAACTGAGACTGCCAGGATATTCATCAAAGAAATTGTCAGACTCCATGGAATCCCCAGTGACATTGTCTCTGACTGCGGAGTACAATTCACATCCAAGTTTTGGAGATCATTATGCAAAGCACTAGGTATTAAATGTAGCCTCTCTTCAGCCTATCACCCACAGACCAACGGGCAGACCGAACGCACCAATCAAACATTGGAACAATACCTACGCTGCTTCTCCTCGTTTTCCCAAGAGGATTGGGCCTCACTACTTCCTTTGGCAGAATTTGCATTCAACAATTCCATCCACTCCACCACAAACCAATCACCATTTTTCTCCAACTACGGATTCCATCCCTCCTTTTTGCTCGCACTTGTGCCCGAATCTTCCGTACCGGCTGTTCAGAACAGGTTGGATTTCCTTACCTCCAACAACCAGGTGCTTAAGGAAACCATTGCTAAGGCACAGGAAGATAATAAGAAATGTTTTGACAAGAAGAGAAGGGGAGAATTGGACTTAGAGGTGGGTAATCGTGTGTGGCTATCTACCGCAAATTTAAAACTGGCATGCCCCTCCAAGAAGTTAGGACCTAGATACTTGGGGCCTTTCCCTGTCAAGAAAAAGGTCAACCCAGTGGCCTATGAACTTGAACTTCCCGCCTCATTCAGGATACACCCTGTATTTCACGTTTCCCTACTTAAACCTGATGTTCCAAATTCCTTCCCGGATCGTGAAGTGGGGCCTCCGGAAGCTATCAGGGTGGATGGGGAAGAAGAATTTGAAATTGAGGCTATCCTGGATCACAGAAAAAGGCAGGGAGAGAGCCAATATTTGATTAAATGGAGAGGTTTTGGCCCAGAAGAAAATTCCTGGGAACCAAAGACAAACCTTCATGCTCAGAGACTCATACAGGCTTTTCACCGTTCCCGCTCTCAAGGTTCGTTTCAAAGAGGCATCCGGAGGCTGCCCCTAAGGAGGGGGCAATGTCAGAGAACTCACGTTCCCATGCCCGTCTTCGTTCAGCAGGAGTGAATCCTCACTCTGCGGGTGCCAGTACCCATGTGCAGTTTCCCCAACGGAACCGAACGAGCTCTGGAACGTGCGGGCGTACCCGCGTACCAACGCGAACGTGTGCGCGTCCTCGCATTCCAAAACGAACGGGTGCACGCACTCGCACGTCAGTGCGAACGTGTATGCGCAATCGCGCACGGACGCTCACCTCCACCAATCCCAGCACAGGGCGCCCTATATAAACAGGGCCTTCACATGGTGTCAGTGCTGGATCGTCTTCAGTCTGTGTCCTGAATTCCTGCCTGTATTACCTGCTACCTTGTTCCTGATCTACCCGGCTTCCTTGATTACCTTCCTGGATCAACCCTACTAATTGACTGCCTCTACTGAATTGACCTTGGCTCGGATTCCTTGACTACGGCTCTGCTCTTTGATTTTGTACCTCATCACCTGCCCGTTGCCAACCTCTGCCTACTCTTGACCACGAACTTGCCTTCCGCTTTTGTACCTCGTTTGCCAGCCAGTTGCCGACCCCTGCCTGTCTTGACGTCACAGTGCCTGCACCCACCTGTTCGGCCTTCACTGGATACAGTCTTGGTTACCAGCCTATACACCTGCCTTCCAGAAGAACCGGTATCTCCAAGCACCAGTCTCCCAGCCGCAGGCACTTGCACCCTTTCGTGCCCCAGCACTCCCTGTTCCCACCACCAGGGGTGTTGGGACCGGAACTGTGCACGAGGCCACCCCCAGCATCCAGACTCCGCTGTAAGGTACGTGACAGGACAGGTAACCTTCCATCAGATCTCTAATATAAACCTTTTCTTGCTGAATTTTTAGGCACTCTTTACACCTCTAGGACTGAATACAACAGAGATCACTTGATCCAGTACCTGAACAGTATTAACTTTCCTACACTCACTACAGCGCAGAGACAAGCTCTAGACACTCCCATAACTCTTTAGTAAGTACAAAGTGTGATAGCTGCCCTTCAATCAAGGAAAACCCTGGGCCATGATGGTCTGCCAGTAGAATTTCATAAAAACTATATGGAGGAATTGTCACCCCATCTCCACAGCACCCTAATGCATGCTCTCCCCGATATAACTTTGCAGTGATAGTTGTCATCCCTAAACCTGGTAGGGACCTGACTTTATGCTCTTCTTACCACCCTGTATCTCTCTTAAATAAAGGCGCTAGGATCCTCTCCAAGTTGTTAGCATGTAGGTTGACTGCACTCTTCCCTATGCTTATCTACCAAGATCAAACTGTCTTTATGCTGGGTAAGAGGACTGACATTAACCTGCGATGACTCTTTACAATGATCTTGGTGTTTAAATTGAGGGAGGATCCTGGGCTGGTTGTGTCCTTAGATGTGGAAAATTGATTCTGTAGAATGGCCTTACCTTTGGGAAGTACTTTGTAAATTATGATTTGGACCACAAAGTCATCTCTTGGCTCCAAGAATTGTAGTCTGAATTCAAGGTGCATACTGATAATATACTTTCTCCTCCATTCCTTTTAGGAAGAGGCACAAGTCAGGGCTGCCCACTTTCACTGGGCTTTTATGCCCTAGCATTGCATTAGAGATGCAGGCTCAGTCTGGGTACTCTCAGTCGGAGTTTGGGAGGAAAAGGTCTCCATGTATGCAGGGGACACCCTATCATATCTCCGTGACACAGGCCCTTCCCTGTATACAGCATTCGACACGATTGCATATTTGGCTTCTTAGAGGTAAAGAGGTATGTAATGACCTATCCTACTATTTCAAAGATAATCTAGAACCGTTATTGGAACATCTGAATCATAAATGTAACACGTCGTCTCTTAGCCCGGTGGGACGGGTGAACCTCATAAAAATGGTCTTTCTACCCAAATTCTTGTACTTTTTCCAACAAACACCTACAGCCATTCCTAAAATGTTCTTCCAGAAAATAAACAGTGTCCTCTCTTCATTTATTTGGAATGGGAAAACTCCTTGTTTGGCAATAACTATTCTAGATCTACCCCTAACAGCAGGGTCTCTAATCTTAATACTACTGGGTGGCGCTTCTTGTCATTGTACGCCGATAATGCTATGGTCACCCTAGAGGCCAGTCTTTTAGGATCCTATTCCAAATTTAGTAATCTGCCCTGTAGAGGCCCAAGCTCTAATCCAGCTATTAATGTCCCTATGCGTACTACCCTCACAGTATGGAAGCAAGCTAAAACCCAATTCCAAGTGGAGAATTCCTTCTTTCTGTACACTCCCATTTGGGGAAACCCCAATTTACAGCATCTCCAGGACGCTTCTAAACCCCAGTTGTGGGCTAGGTATGAGATTAAGAACCTCCATCACACTATGCATTGAGGAACCCTATCAACACCTGGTGCTTTAAAACACACCTATGCCTTACCCTATTTTATGTTTTTCCATTATTTATAATTATGACATGCTGTCACCAAACAGTTCCCCGGTAGATAACAATTGATTCCTAATCCTATAGAATGCCTACTATCTGAGGAGGAGCTAGCCAAACCCCTTTCAGCCTTATACTCTGAATTACTTTCTACAAACTGTTCTACATTAACCATACTCTATCAACGCTGGCAATCGAATGTCCCTTTATTAACTGAGGAAGACGAATATCTACAGCACTGCCTAACTGTTGTAATCTCAGCCAGGGACAGGTTCATACAACTTAAATTTTTACACTATGCATATTACACTCCGCTCAGGCTTTCTAAAATATACCCCTTGGGGGCTTCTACAGGCTTTCGGCATGGGGTTGGGGATGGCACCTTCCTCCATGCGGTTTTGGAATGCCCCCTGATCCAGCGGTATTGGAGTGACATAATCCAGGCTATCAACATGGTGGAAGAACTTACATTAACCCTAGACTCCCTCAAAGTTGGACTAATATTGCCATAAAATGATGCTATTGAGCACCACAGATCAGATTATACAATCTTGAACATATTTAGCCAGTTCTTCTCAACATGTTTTGCGGTTCTTCTGCTTCTTTAGGAGTATTTGAGAGAGTCAATTATTTGCAAGAAACAATGAGTACAGCATAATACATACATAGCAATGTGTTATAGAACCAACAGTGTTATAGTAGGACATCTTACTTTAAAAAAGTAATTTAGTTAAGTTACAAATTACTTCTCCCAAAAAGTAATTGCGTTAGTAACTCAGTTACTACATTGGAAAAGTAATTAGTTACGCAGCAAAGTAACTGACTTTTTTTTTTAAATATTCTATACGTGTAACTAAGGGGCGGGTCTAGTATTACTGTAACCAAGGGGCGCATTTATTATTGTTATATATCGTGTAACCAAGGGGCTACTCTATTATTACTCTAACCATGGGGCAGATCTGTTATAGTGTGTAAGCAAGGGGCGGGTCTATTATTATTATATTGTGTAAGGGGCGGGTCTATTATTATTATATCGTGTAAGGGGTGGATTTCTACAGAAGAGGGCGAATGTTAAATTAATGGGCAGAGCTCGATATATAACAATAATAATAAATGCGCCCCTTGGTTACAGTAATACTAGACCCGCCCCTTAGTTACACGATAGACGCCCTTGCAGAGTAGCACGAGCATCATGAGGGTGCGGCATCGCCTCCTACAATTACATGTTAACTGCGCCTGCGCGGTGTAGAGTTCACTCAGAGCTGTTTAGGTTCGGCAATTTTCGGAAGCTCCGTAGTCCTTCGTACTGCGCAAGCGCTGTGCCTGAGCAGTACAGGGGGTCCTTATCCGGCGGGGGAACTTTTTTGGCAGGACACCGGAATTACACTACTGCCATCTAGTGACGGTAGATGTAATTGGGGTAACTAAGCCAAAGTAATGGGAACTGAGTTACCATGAGGGGAAAAGTAATCAGTTAGATTACTAGTTACCCTCTAAAGTAACTGAGTTACGTAACTCAGTTTATTTTAACTCAGTTACTTACATCACTGCTCATGGGACCGGTGGAACAGGGGGGGACTGGCATTTCCATACTTCTATAAGTATTACCTAGCCACACAGTTAGTGACGGTGGAGAGATGGCTGAAACCTGAAGGATTTGATTCTGCCACAATGCTGGAAGCTGCAGTGGTTCACTCGGTAGAACAAAATATATATATATACCGCGCTATCCAGATGTTAGCAACCAGCACAGAAGGTGTAAATGGATAAACATATACGTGAAAACAAGTGCAGCGTTAAAAAATAAACTTAAAAAATAAAGTGACCCAATGACTCAAATTAAATAAACATATACAGTGACATATAATAATAATAATTAATTAAGGACTCCGATGTGAACCCTGTAAAGGGATGAAAAAATCAGAAATTATTTCTACAATAATAACGAAAAGTCCAAATAGTGACATCCAAAGGTTGTGAGTAATTATCAAATACACATATTTCAGTGAATGTCCAAATAAGCAAGTGATGAGAGGAATCCACCACCAAAAGCACTAGCCGCTTACCAGAGGGCGTGGACCCACACAGGTATATTCTATAAATCCAGGGTCTCTGTAAAGATGAAACCTCCAGGCGGTCGCTCTCATAAGCATAGGGTACGGCAAGTTATAGATGTATGGAGGAATAAACCCCACCAGGAAGATATGGAAGAAGGAAAGAGCGGCACATAGTGTAATTCCGTAAGAAATGTTTTAATAAAAATTAATATAAGAATTACACTTACATACTCCAAGTAAGAACAAGCGCTTTAATAAACAATACAGCGTTAGTGAGAGGATCAGCATACAGGTCTGACGCGTTTCGCTTCAAAAAGGCTCACCTGGCTTTCACATATATGTTCACTCGGTAGAGGCACTTCAGGAACTGCTATTTCGGGGGTTAAAATCTCGGTGGAAATGGACCCCTGATAACGAAAGTAAAAATATGGAGAGCTGCTGTAGCAAAGGAGGAAGACTCGAAAATGAATTTATCCCTAAACATTTCACTATGTAGAGACCCCAAGTTACCACATCTAGATTCTATTCAAGATCCAGGGGCATGGACTAAATACGGGGTTAAAAAGCTACAAGTGGTACAAGGGGAGAGATTCTCCTCATTTGCAGAGATGAGGCAATGTTGGAATGTACCTGAGAGTTGTACTTTCAGATATATGCAGCATGCCCATGCTCTATTAGCTCAGTTCCCTGAAGGTGCCCCACAATTAATGGAATCAGGTTTAGAGCAAATGGTAAGAAAAAAAAGTGAAAAGAAGTAAATTTCAACTCTGTATACTTATCTATCAAGGACCACATTGACATAAGCAAACTGTCAATGCTGGACAAGAGATTTCCCAAATCTAGTGGAAGAGAACTGGGAGGAGATATGGAGATTTCCATTTCAGATATTGGTATCACTTCGAGATAAATTAATACAATTAAAATAACACATAGGAGCTATTATACACCATATAAACTATATAAAATTTCCCCACTAAATCCGCAAAATTATTAGAGATGTGCAGATATTCCAGGAAATTTAGGACTGATAGGGAATAATATTACTTCTATAGGAAAGAGAACACAGGTGGGCCTACTACTTTTCTACGCAAGAAAGACAATAGTATTGAGCTGGAAGAGGGTTCAAGCTCCTTCGTTGGTACATTGGAAAAATTTAGTGAATAGCAATCTGCCACTGTATAGGGAGTCATATTGCAATAGAGGATATGGGAAAAAGTATGTAAGTGTGTGGGCAAGTTGTATATAGAATCCCATGACGGTATCAGGATAAAGAGGGTAGGAAGATAGGGTAAACGCGCATACTGGCATGTACATTATTTGCACCTAGAACTAATGTAGGGCTTGGTCTCCCCAATTTTGCCAGCTACTACAAAGCCACCCACCTGGCCAGTATCACCAAGTACCATACAATAAAGGAAATCCCATTATGGGTACTAATAGAAGCCTCGGAATGTGATCCACTTTCAATCTCTAATTTACTATGGCTCCAACCTAAAGACCGTCGTACACTAAGTAACACTATAACTAAATACTTTGTATCTCTCTGGGACAGCCTGAAAACTAAAAATCAACTACAATCAAAACAGAACCCCATATTATCCTTTTTCAAAAATCCTGCCTTCTACCCGGCATGGATATATCCAAAATCATTTAAAGCCTGGTCAAATGCCAACCTCTTTATGCACCATGAATTCATTACTCCTAATTCCTTCCGATCATTCCCGAAACTTAGGGAAAGCTATGGTTTACCGCAGTCTGAACTAAATTCTACAAATCCCAAAAAAATTTGCACCCCTCACAAATGCTGAAACACCCTTACCTCGCCTTTCCACTTTTGAATCAATGTGCACAAATGACCCACTTGCTAAAGGAATGATATCATCTCTTTACACACAACTTTTGACTAAATCAAAAATCTGATAAATTAACCTATGTCCAAAAGTGGGAGGAAGATTTGGGACGAAAACTGGAAGATGCAGAATTGTCGGAAATATGGTTAACTACTAAATCTTCCTCGCCCAATGTTACTGTGATGGAAGCAAATTATAAAGTTCTAACCCGCTGGTACATTGTACCTGCCAGAATGGCTAAATACACTCCCAACCATTCAGCCCTCTGTTTCAGGGGTTGTACAGATCCAAGTACACACCTACATATATGGTGGACATGTCCAATAGCGAAATTTTATTGGGGGAAAATATTTGAACTTGCCTCCAAAATGTTCCAAACGCCGCTAACACCAGACCCTTTCATTGCTAAAGCCCCATACACACGCTCGGACAATCCGCGGACCAGGTCAGTCGGACTTTGTCCGACGTACATTTGTCCGATGTTGGCGTTGCGTACACACGGTCGGACTACGTTGTCGGAATATCCGGTCCGGAAGAACGTCGTGACGTAAGTCGTCGTCCACGAGATTAGAAAAGGGAAGTTCAGCACCACGTCAGGCACCCGTTGGGCTCCTTCTGCTGATCCCGTGTTTATCGAGAGTTAGTGGAAGTTTGGTGACTTAAGATTCGCGCTTCTCAGTTTTCTGACTCAGATCGTTACTGCTCTTCAGTTTGTGCTTGTCGTGCGTATCTGTTTATTAGTGCGTGTAGTCAGTTCGCATTTGTTGGTCATTGCGGCCTATATCTTGATATAGGACGCTTTGATTTGCACTGCTTATTGTCTGCTCGTTGCTGGTATTCACTTCGTTCTTTCAGGCCTTGCTGTTTATCGGTGCTTTCTGTTTGTCCGTTCTGACCAGCCGACCTTTTGTGACCTTCTGAGCGATGTTTCCCGTGCGTACTCGTCGCCGAGTTCGTGCTGTACGCGGAATTGGTGTCGGGCTTTTAGCTTTGACCCAAGACCCGTCCATGAACAGAGTGACGAGGAGTATGTGGACCAAGAATTGGTTGCTTCAGCGTGACCAGTTCTCGCACATGCCTTTGCTTCGTGAGATCCGGGAGAATAATCCTGATGATTTCAGGAACTTTCTCAGGATGACGGACCCCGATTTTCACCGTCTTTTGGCTTTGCTGACCCCCTTTATCAGCCGGCAGGATACCTGCATGAGACAAGCCATTACTCCGGAGCAGAGGCTTGTTGCCACGTTGAGGTACTTGGCGACAGGGAGAAGTCTTCAGGATTTGAAGTTCTCTTCAGGTATCTCTCCCCAGGCCCTGGGAATCATTATTCCAGAGACCTGTTCTGCCATCATTCAGGTCCTGCAGGAGGACTATATTAAGGTAACATTTCTACTTTACTATTCCCTTCTATGTATGCTCTGTTTGCTAATGACTTGTATTTTTGACCTCCTTCCCTAATTACCATGATTGCAATATGTTCTAATATGCTGTGCCCCTTTTCTCCTTCATGCATTTTTCCCTTCACTTACCTCACCAGCATGCTCTTCTGCCCCAATAGACACCTATGGCCTAGTCACTTAAGCAATGTCTTTTGTCTGCTGCATAGTATTGTTTGCCCCAAAACACCCCCTAAAATATGCACAAATGTTTGCTGTGTGGTTTACTTCATGTAGAGCCCCCTTTTTTTGTTCTGTTGGTGGGGGGGGGGGGGGGGGCAAACTCATTAGGAACCCCCTCCCCCAACTGCTCTGTCAGATGGTACCAATCCTTTATCTGCTGGCTTTCCCAAGGTCCATACACACTATATACCTACCTCTTTATAGTGCGCATCTTTAGGGATGAATTCAGCAAAGCATGTAGTGCAAGGGACTGCCTCCATACATTCCATTTCCTATTTTTTTGTCTTCTTTCCCTCCTATTAGCTTGCTTGGTAATTTAATAATGTCACACTGTGCCTGCCTTTTTTTGGGGGGGGGGGGGGGTTGAAATGTTATTTGATCTTTCCTGTGGCCTGCCAATAGTGTTAAGTACAGAGGGTCTGGCCAAACTAGCCCACATTATTGAGCCATTTGCCAATCAATGAAGTGCAGAGGGTTAGCTGTCCACCACCCCCCCCCCCCCAAAACCCCTAGTTATTGCCAATGGCCCATCAGAAGTGGGGGGATTGATGGGGGGGTGAGTAATCTGTGAAGGGGAGCCTCTACTTTTCTGTGCAAATACTTTCCAGCCTCCAATTTTAGACAATGCTCTTGTTCCAAGATGTTGATTGTCTAATCTGCTTGCAATGTTTAGGTGCAAAGTGACTATTTTTTTTTTCTTGTTTCACTCCACAGTTCCCTTCCACGCCACAGGAATGGCAGACTGTGGCCTCCCACTTTGCCAGCCGTTGGGACTTTCCTAACTGCGGAGGGGCAATTGATGGGAAACACGTCCGCATCGTCCCACCGCCCAACTCGGGGTCCTACTATTATAATTATAAAGGGTTTAATAGTGTAGTGATGTTGGCGGTGGTGTCGGCAACATACGAGTTTATGTATGTGGACGTGGGGATGAACGGCCGGATATCGGATGGTGGGGCCATTACGCACACGGAGTTCTACTGGCGTCTCCAAAGTGGCAGTCTGTGCTTGCCACCTCCAGAGGAGAATGCCGAAGGACTCCCCTTCGTCTTTGTCGCAGATGAAGCGTTTGCGTTGACTCCCCATGTGATGAGGCCGTTCCCGATGAGGACCCTCACCCCGGACCAGAGGGTCTTCAACTACAGGCTGTCCAGAGCCAGAAGAGTTGTGGAGAACGCTTTTGGCATCCTGGCCAGCCGCTTCCGCCTGTTCCTGACGGCATTTAACTTGGCGGAATACAAACTGAACCACATAGTTCTTGCCTGTTGCATATTGCACAACTTCCTCAAAAGACATAACAGGAACTATGTGGTGCCCGTTGGCCCAGATGTGGAGGGCCCTCCAAATGCCGAACTCACAGCCCTTCGAGTGGCACGTCCAGGCTTGCCCCCTCTAAATGCCCGTGTGGTCCGGGACCAATATATGCAGTACTTTGTGGGTAGGGGGGCCATTGCTCTGCCTGACGATGTGTGAGAGGCATTTTTTAATAAATCTGATATTTTAACCAACCTATGATTTCATGTCATTTCAGTCTTCTTTTTAGCTTATTTTACTTTGACATTTTTTCCCTTTGCCTTCGACAGTGGGAATGCACTTTCTGGGCAAAAGGAGGTAACAGTCTCTTCTTCCCAAAAAGATTATTCTCATGTTGTGTGTTTGCTACCTAATCTTTGGTCTAGAGAAGGTTTGTACTGCATAACTGACACCCAAAATACTCCTTTTCATCACCAGGTCTGACATGTGTGTATTCTCCAAAATGCTGTGCTCCGTGTTTTCGTACAAAGCACTGTGGGTGTCATTTACATAAGTCAAATCCGCTATGCTCTACAAGTGCATTGAAAAACTTCCCCGGGAAAGAAAATTGGAGTGCAAAGTGGATTTGCCTTTAGTAAATAACACCCATTGCCCCCCATATCCTTTTCATTTTACATACATAATGCATTGTGTTTTTTAAATAAGGAAGCCACACATTTAGAAAAATAAAAGTTTACTAGGAAAACATTCCCAAGTGCGTTTACAATCTTCACGCCAAAACTGACAACATCTTGGTTATTTACAACATTGTTTACAAACATTCCGCAATTGGTAAAACCAGGCATGGAGCAAAACAGAACCTAGGAACTTGGAAAGTTCAACTTTGTAAAGTGAAGACAAGATCAGACATGACTATATGTTCAAAGTGTGTTTGATCTTGCCTTCATCACATGGGGGGGTCACCCCCGAAAAGTGGAAATTTGGAACATGCACACAATTTGGGACTGAAAATGGTCATTAGATGGTAAAACACATGCCTAGAAGCTTCAAAAGTGCCATTTTCCATCATGGGGATGAATGGACGTTTTTTGGGGGTGCAACCCCTTCACCACAACCACTTTCGTAGTTCGTAAAGTGTTTGCACCCCCAAAAAAACGTTGCCATTCATCCACCATGGTGGGAGCTAGCACATGTGGACACAATGTGTGCATGTTCCAAATTTCAGACAGTTTTTAAGTTGCAAATGTGTTCTGAAGCTGGCACAAATGTGTGTTAATTACTTGGTGCGTTTTCATATTTTTCCTAAAATATCAATGATGTTCTTCAATTTTTGTTGAACATCATTGATGTTTTGCTTTATGTAATCTAGATCTCTATTGCAGACCATTATCTCTCCGATGAGTACGTGGGCACTCTCTGTGGTAAAGTGCGATTTTTCTTCCACAACATCCACGTCACCTAAAAACCACAAACAAACAAAAATGGGGTGTTGGAAATGAGGCAGCCATACATGGATTAGCTTACCAGTAGCTGTGTTCTCCCACACTCACCTGTTGTGGTGACAATTTCTCCAAGTTCGATGATCTCTCCTTCCTCCTCCTCCTCCTCCTCTGCTTCTGCTCTTTCCCCTTTTTTGGTAGGTGTTGGTTTGGGGGTTTCCTCAGACGGCCCAAGTTTTCGCTCCCCTATGAGAATGTCCAAAAGGAAGATTTAGCAACACAAGCTATTGAGGGTAGAAATAGGAAATGACAAACATTGCTTGAAAGTGACGGACACTATTTTAGTTTGGCCAGTTACAAATGTCAACTACATGAATGAAGTCACTTTGTAAAGGTGCTAAACTGACTAGCTTTTTGGTAGAAGTTTGTGTGATGGAGACCCCCCTCTAGTATCCACTGGAGCACATGTGTGGAAAAGCATAATAAAAAGGGGGTTTGGGTGTCCCAGCACTAGTGCTCTAGAGTCCAGATGGGTAAACAGCTACTGAGTGACCTCTCCTTTACATTGAATAAATTGGCTTTACATTCTTGATGACATTTCTAGTGAGAACAAACTTCCTTTCCCCAAAAAAACACCAAACATCGTATTATAAGTGGCCGAACGATCGAGGTTGCGTACGATCGAATGCACACACACACGACCATGACAGTGGCAGAAAGATCGAGGCTGAGTACGATCGAATGCACAGACGAACCTGAAAGTGGCCATTTTGGAATGTACAACTTGGTAAAAATCAAAACACAATGGAGCAGTATGCAAGCAAGAAATCAAACACAAAACACAACTACTTACTTTTTTGAAGAATTCTCTTGATCTTTCTGTACTGATCGGCCTCCCTCAGTTTCAGGTCTGACCAGCGTTTCCTGAGTTGCTCCTTGGATCGTTGTACCCCAAAATTATTGTACAGCCTTCTCACAACTTTAGACATGATCTTGGCCTTGCGGACATTGGGGTTGAGGTAAGGCCCATACTTCCCATCATAGTCGCTCCTCTTTAATATGTCCACCATCTCCAACATTTCTCCAAATGACATATTGGAGGCCTTGAATTTCAGGTTCCGGGATCGGGACGTTTCTGCCTCCGGACTTTCCTCGTCCTCCTCCTCGTTGGTGGGATATTTGTGGCGCACCTGCTGTGTCCCCGCCATGTGCTCTCCCCACTACGCCGTAAAGAGAAGGGGTGGGGAATAGACGAGAAAGATCGTCAGGGGCGGGCGGAGTTTGAAGCATGCGCAGTGTATATAAAACGTCACACGCCTGTGTCGTAGCCACGATCTGGGAGACGAGGGGAGAGAAAACTCACACGAGACGATCGCTACAAACGAAGGTACAATTTAACGTTGGTACATAACTAGCCTAGACTGATTTGAACTTGAGGCTTCTTTATGGAGAAGATTAGGAGAGTTTAGCCTGACATAATTTATAGGGTTTGGTGTGTTGTTGTGTCTTGCAGAGATTGATATGAAGGGATTCAACGACATGAGTTTTCTCCCCCTCTTCATTGCCAAATACAGGGATTTTCCCATATTGTGGCAGGGTATACACCCACATTACACCAACAAACCAAAGAGGCACGCAGCCCTGGAGGAACTTGTGGAATTTGTCAAGCCAAGGTTCCCCACGGCAACTGTTGATGATATTAGAAAGAAAATTGGCAGCCTGAGGAGTGCGTATATCAGGGAGAGGAAGAAGGTCGTGAAGTCTGAGGAAACTGCAACTTCAGCAGATGAGGTCTATGTCCCCAAGCTCTGGTACTATCAGAGTCTCCATTTTCTGAAGGACCAGGCTGATGTCACGGAGCCAACCTCAACTCCTCCTTCCACGCTTCCTTGCGCACAGCCCACCCCTGATGAGGCTTCCGAGGAGCAACCTGGGCCTTCCAGTATGGAAGAGGTGGAGGAGCCCAGCTTGTTCCAGGTATAGTAGTTTTGTTACCATTTATGGGAATAATGAATGATGTTCACTTAATTCAGGATCGCCAATTGCTTAGTTCCTAACGTGTTTGACATATCAACAGACAGTGGTGTGGGAGACATTTGGGGCCAGAATCTAAACTGCTGGGCTGAGAATTGTATGGTTTTCTATTTGTAAACATTTTGCACCAGTCACTAGATGAGAATTGTGTGTGTTTGATGAACAAATAACTGAAACTATGTCCCTTTTTCCTACACAGGAAGACCTCAGCCAGGAGGTGGCTGTGGAAGGTGGCAGTCAGGAGGAGGCAGGGGTTAGTGGCAGCCACCAGCTGGGTAGTGGCAGCCAAGAGGGGGCTAGGCCTCGGAGCCTGACTGACTCCCAAATCCCTCTCCTCCGCCTTCCGTACAGAAGGGCGAGAAGGGGGGGTTATGCGGCACAGTCAGCGCTCCGGATGATCAGAGAGGCTTCAGACTCCCTACATGCCACACCCGCCGACGAGGAGACCTTTGGCTCGGTGGTTGTCACAAAAATGATGGGTATGGAGGTGAGGCAACGCAACATGTGTGAGGGGCTCATCCTCCATGTCCTAAATAAGGGTAGGGCTGGGGAGATGACCCCAGTCACACATGTTTGCCATAGCTACCATGCTCCACCTCCTCCTCCTCCTCCTCCTCCTTCTGCCACCCCACCAGCACGACAGCCACAGCGTGGAAGGAAGCGTGGAAGGAAGACCTGAGAGTGACGACCTGCAATCAGTCTGGTGTGAGAGAAGATGGAGCCTCTTGTAGTACCAGAGCCTGGGGACCTAGATGGCATCTGCTGCAGTTCCGGATACTTTGGACTTCACGACCAGATTGCACTCCCCTTAATATACGTACTCCTCAGGCCCCCAATTTTCTACGCTTGGACAATGATGGTTGCCGTGGGGGGCCTAGACTTTGCAAATTCCCCAAGTTTCACCATGGCTGCGTTCCTCTTTGGTTTGTTGGTGTGACCTAAATAAAGGTTTTTTTGATTTGAAATAATCATTGACTATTGTGTTTTACTTTGCTACAATGACAGTTTTTCTTTGAGTAGGCTGGTACATTTCACTAATCCTAAAGTAGAATTAACAAGGGGCAACAACAACAAACAACCTCCTAGTAAATTTAAGCAAGAAATACAAATGTAAATAATGTGTTTTTGGTAATTTGAGACACACAACCCCCCTCCAAAAAAAAAAAAAAAAAAACATTCAAATATGTATTCCCCAAAAAAAAAAAAAAAAAGACAAATCATGGTAAAAAAATAACAAAGATTCTTTTCCGTTCAGAGTAAAAATAAACATGTAGTGTATAAATGCTGCAAAGTAATAAAGAAGTAAGTTTGTGAGAAGTGCGGGTGAATAGGAGCAGCTAAAACATGTCATTCTTGTTGCATTGTAAAGAAAAAGAGAATGCGCTGCATTAAAGACATTTTAACATTGCAGCGTGACGAATGTGCTGTGTCGATTAGGAAAGGTAGTTTTACCTGACCGAGCGCTTCCGTCACAGAATTTCTTCTGAGCATGCGTAGCACTTTGTCCGTCGGACAAGCGTACACACGCTCGGATTTGGTGTGATCGGACCGGGTTGACGGCAAATCATTCCAGCAGGAGATAAGACTTTGTCCGACGGACAAACCGACGAACACACTGTCCGATGGTGCATACACACGGTCTGATTTTTCAACAATCCTTGTCCGATCGGACCAAATTGATGAAAAAGTCCGACCGTGTGTATGGGGCTTAGCAATAGTGTTTTTTGATTTTTATTAAACTCAGAGCTATAGGGAGTAGAGAAGACAGGGATGTTGACAAACCCAGATCTATCATATCTAGACAAGTGTCTGCCTCTATCTTTAAACCTGCCAGTATTATCCCAGAGAAGATTACTTCTCTCAGCGTTGCTGGCAATATTGAAAGCCCCGTCGAGAAGAGACTCAGAATAATCCCTATCCATAAAACATGATTTCATATTTAGTGCTTATATCTGAAAATCAGATTCATCACTGCACACACATCTTAACCTTAAGAACTGGCCAACTGGAATGCCTCTGATGGTATGCTTGGGGTGACCCGAGTCTGCTCTCAACAGGGAATTTCCAGCTGACGGTTTCCTATAGAGTTTAGAAGAGATTCCTTCTCCTTCACCTATCAAAACAACATCCAGAAATTCAACCTGTCTTTGGTCCATAATACCTGTAAATTTTAAATTAAGACTATTGTCGTTGAGGTATAGGAGCCACTCACTAATTTCCCCCACATCCTTGGTACACACAAAAGTCGTCTATAAAGCGATGGAAAAATTTAACCTTAGAAAAATGGGGAAAACCAGCGCCAAAAATGTGGGAACTCTCCCACCATCCCATGTATAGGTTCACAAGGGAGGGGGTAAATTTGGCGCCCATAGAGGCCCCGCACCTATGGAGATAGTAGTCCCCATCGGACATGAAAAAATTATGAGTCAATAAATATTCTAGACAACACAGAATAAGCTCTTGGTGGACCAAGGAATAGTTGCTGGTATGTTACAAAAAATAATCCACTGCCTGAAGACCCAGGGAATGAGGGATAGAGGAGTACAAGCTTGCCACATCGCAGGTAATCCAAATAAAACTAGGATCCCATTTAAGGTTTTGTACATCCATTAGGAGCTGTTTTGTATCCCTGAGAAAACCAGGCAATGCAGAAAAAAATGGTTGTAATTGGTGATCAACCCATTCACCTAACCGCTCATTAAGGGATCCAATCTCCGCTACTATAGGTCTGCCCAACAAGGGATTACGCCCTTTATGCACTTTCAGTAAATTATGAAAAATGGGCATTATTGGGGCTTCAGGAATAAACATCTCTCTCTCACATGCAGAAAAAATCCCTGCTGTCACTGCTCTATCCAATAGTGAACACAAATCCTTCCTGAATGCATATGTAGGATCTCCTCTTAACCAGCCAGTGAGGAGGGAGTGGGGGGCTGGGCCAAGCCGTGCTTTGTGTGTCAATGGCTCGGGATCGAGCCAGCATGAGTGCCCCCCATAGCAAGTGGCTTGCTTTAGGGGCACTCAGGAAGGGGGAGGAGCTAAGAGTGTCAGCGGGCTATAGAATAGAAAAACACATATTGGAGAGTCTGAAGTGCTGCACACCCCAAATAATTGGTATTCTAATAACAATAATAATAATAGGTATTCTAATCAAGAAAGTTTGTATAGTTTATAATATTGTAAAATCTTTACTGGACAAAATTAGTACAAGAATGGTAATTCTTCATTTAAATATGAGTTCTGGCTACAGGTGTGTACAATCATGTTCCATTACAGCTGTCAATTATTACACAGTACAACTATCAATTCACCGTGCATTACAAGAATGTTATCCACACAAACATCCCAACGCGTTTCAACTTATTCGGTCATATTCTTCTTCAGGGGGTCAGTGGGAGACCCCATAAGAGGAGGATCGAGGCTGCTCTGTGCAAAACCAAGAAAGAAACAAAACCAATAAACCGTTTTCCTGCAATCGCTTGACATGGCTAAAGTCCTGTTTGCTATGGATATCACTAAGCAGCTATAATGTAAGCTAGGTGTCTTTTAGTGTAGCCTTACTCCATATGAATACAGATACACATATTATTGCCACTGCTCTTTTGTTAGGAAAGGCTAGTTAGTGTTTGTATATGCATGTTTATAGCACTATGTATGGCTTATATTCTATTCCAGTGATTGTTAATAGTTTGTATACACATCATTCTTGTTTAGTAAATAATATTTTTTTTTATAATATTAATGGCTGAATTTCCTTATCTTTACTGCAAGAACCAGACACATGCAATAATTTCAAATTCATACAATTTGCATTCTCACCTAGGACTTTCAACTATTGGTCCTTTCATCTGAGATTTGAAACTTCCCCTAAAAAAAAAGATTCCCCCATAGCCCTTAGACACTGCATATTACAGCTAATCAAGGCCTCTTATGGCAATACATTTCCTTTTGCTGAGGGTGATCTTTGCAGTGTGCTTTTACAGTGGTTGCCTTGGTCTTCTGGGTCCCTAGAATGTGTTGCTGGCAGGATCACCAGCTAATTGTATTAATAGTAAGAGTAATCTGCACTTCTGCCAGGGCCGGATTAACATAGGGGCTTTTGGAGCTGCAGCTCCAGGCCCCTTTCTCAAGATAGGCCCATTTGCCCAAAAAAAAAAAAAAAATCTAAAAAAAAATAAAAAAAAGATCGACTTTGAGGGTTGTAGCTCAACGATCAGGAGTCATAGAGACCCCACATTTGGGGGGTAAGTAGACCTACTCCAGCACTGGTTAAAATATGGGGCTACTATCATCTATGGTTCTGGAGATATGGGTTGCTTGCGCAGTCGATCAGAAGCTACATACAGAGCGGCCAGTATAAATACAAGCTGGCAAAACTCTGCCGAAGACTGAGAGGATGAACTCACAGTGCTTATAATAATTATTTGTATATTACTTATGATAATTAACCCTTGCCACCCAGGCCAATTCTGACACTTCTCTCCTACATGTAAAAATTATCATTTTTTTGATAGAAAATTACTCAGAAGCCTCAAGCATTATATATGTTGTTTTAGCAGACACACTATGGAATAAAATGGTGGTCTTTGCAACTTTTTATGTTACACAATATTTGTGCAGCGATTTTTCAAATTTTTTTTGGAAAGAAACTGTTTCATTCATAAAAAAAAACACTAAAGTTAGCACGATTTTTTTTGTGTACCAAGCGATGCTTTAATTTTTTTTACAGGTTACATGTTTAGCGTAGGGATGAGCCGAACACCCCCGGGTTCGGTTCGCACCAGAACCTTCGAACCGACCAAAGTTCGCGCAAATTTTTGAACCCTATACGTTATAATGGACGCGAACGTTCGAAATCAAAAGTGCTAATTACAACGGCCAATATGCATGTTAATGTCATAAAACAGGTTTGGGGACCCGGGTCCTGCCCCAGGGGACATATATCAATGCAAAAAGAACTTTTAAAAACGAAAGTTTTTTCGGGAGCAGTCATTTTAATGATGCATAAAGTGAAAAAAAATAAGTGAAATTTTCCTTTAAATATGGTACCTGGGGGGTGTCTAAAGTATGCCTGTGAAGTGGCATGTGTTTCCCGTGTTTAGAACTGTCCTTGCACAAAATGACATTTGTAAAGGAAAAAAAGAAGCCATTTAAAACCACTTGCGGCTTTAATGTCATGTCTTGTCCTGGCCGCCATATGGCTGAAAAATCCTTGAGAAAAATGGCATGGCTACCCCATCACCCCCCCACCCCAGCCCCTTTGGGTCTTGTATGGATATTAAGGGGGACCTTGCACCCAAAATAAAACCCTATACCTACAACCCTATATACTCTGAACAGCAGTATATAGGTGGTGCAAACAAGACACGGACTTGTTTGTTCTTAAGTAGAATCTGAACAGGTACATTATGAAGTGTAGCTCCATCCCAAAAAAATCTATTTTTAAGCTTTTTGGAGAACATAGGGAGGGGTTATCACCCCTGTAACATTTGCTGTCTTTGCACATCTGTTCAGAACATGTCACTCACTTTCCGTCCCAATGACAAATGTTTTTGGAAAAGTGGGGTTTGAATTGAAACAAGGATTGGTGATAAAGCATCAGTAGAGAGGAGATACCTTTTTCCCAAATTAAATCTAAACAGGATAGAATTTCCCTTCCTAGGGGTAGATTTCCTCTCACTTCCTGTTTTCTCTTTCCGTTGGCAAGTAGGAGTTGTTTGTAAGTTGGATGTTTGAAAGTAGGGGCCTGCCGTATATACTCTGCAGAAATTTGCCCTATTAGATGTTGGTGTAGCCACAAGACTGGTGGGCACAGGAATGGGCCTGCTGTGAGTTAAATAAGTTAATAGATCAAGATTTGTACTTGCATGCACCTGTTGAACCAGGCAGAAAAATTGGGCCTTTGGTGGTGGTGGTGGTGGTGGTGGTGGTGGGACGGTGTTGCCACAAGACTGTAAGCCCTCACAGTTAAGCCCCATACACACGGTCGGATTTTCGCATGGATTCTGTCCGATCGGACAATGTTGTTGAAAAATCAGACCGTGTGTATGCACCATCGGACAGTGTACGTCGTATTGTCCGACGGACAAAGTCCTATCTCCTGCTGGATAGATTTTCCGACAACACGGTCCGATCACACCAAATCCGATCGTGTGTATGGTAGTCCGACCAGACAAAGTGCTACGCATGCTCAGATCACATTACAAGACCAAAGCTATTGGCTACTAGCCTCTACATAGTCACCACGTTCAGAATGATCGGATTTTCCGACAATCCGACCGTGTGTACGCAAAACCAACATCAGACAAAGTATGACGGACATGGTCTGACGGACCTGGTCCTCGGATATCCGCGCGTGTGTATGGGGCTTTACTCTTGGTGGGCGCAGGAATGGGCCCTGCTGTGAGTTATTAGATCAAGATTTGTAATTGCATGCACCTGTTGAATTGGGCCTTTGGTGGTGGTGGTACCCCTAAAAAAAAAGATTCCCCCATAGCCCTTAAACCCACATACTGTATGCTAATTCCACTTTAGGGAGGAGGTAAAATTGTGAAACCTGAACTACTACCACTCCTTGCCAACTGAAAACCACTTTGGCCATGTGGATTAAGCTGACTATCAGTTAAAGTTAGAACACACCAGAAAAGCTTAGTATGGTACTTAGTAAAAAAAAAAGCAGACTTCTGCATCCTGGTCTAAATATACTTTAGTCTCAACTGAAAAAGTGTTTGTAGGGCAGTAAAGTATAGACACTGCATATTACAGCTAATCAAGGCCTCTTATGGCAATACATTTCCTTTTGCTGAGGGTGATCTTTGCAGTGTGCTTTTACAGTGGTTGCCTTGGTCTTCTGGGTCCCTAGAATGTGTTGCTGGCAGGATCACCAGCTAATTGTATTAATAGTAAGAGTAATCTGCACTTCTGGCCACCCAGGCAATTCTGACACTTCTCTCCTACATGTAAAAATTATCATTTTTTTGATAGAAAATTACTCAGAAGCCTCAAGCATTATATATGTTGTTTTAGCAGACACACTATGGAATAAAATGGTGGTCTTTGCAACTTTTTATGTTACACAATATTTGTGCAGCGATTTTTCAAATTTTTTTTGGAAAGAAACTGTTTCATTCATAAAAAAAACACTAAAGTTAGCACGATTTTTTTTGTGTACCAAGCGATGCTTTAATTTTTTTTACAGGTTACATGTTTAGCGTAGGGATGAGCCGAACACCCCGGGTTCGGTTCGCACCAGAACCTTCGAACCGACCAAAGTTCGCGCAAATTTTTGAACCCTATACGTTATAATGGACGCGAACGTTCGAAATCAAAAGTGCTAATTACAACGGCCAATATGCATGTTAATGTCATAAAACAGGTTTGGGGACCCGGTCCTGCCCCAGGGGACATATATCAATGCAAAAAGAACTTTTAAAAACGAAAGTTTTTTTCGGGAGCAGTCATTTTAATGATGCATAAAGTGAAAAAAAATAAGTGAAATTTTCCTTTAAATATGGTACCTGGGGGGTGTCTAAAAGTATGCCTGTGAAGTGGCATGTGTTTCCCGTGTTTAGAACTGTCCTTGCACAAAATGACATTTGTAAAGGAAAAAAAGAAGCCATTTAAAACCACTTGCGGCTTTAATGTCATGTCTTGTCCTGGCCGCCATATGGCTGAAAATCCTTGAGAAAAATGGCATGGCTACCCCATCACCCCCCCACCCCAGCCCCGTTGGGTCGTGTATGGATATTAAGGGGGACCCCCCACCCAAAATAAAACCCAATACCTACAACCCTATATACTCTGAACAGCAGTATATAGGTGGTGCAAACAAGACACGGACTTGTTTGTTCTTAAGTAGAATCTGAACAGGTACATTATGAAGTGTAGCTCCATCCCAAAAAAATCAATTTTTAAGCTTTTTGGAGAACATAGGGAGGGGTTATCACCCCTGTATCATTTGCTGTCTTTGCACATCTGTTCAGAACATGTCACCTCACTTTCCGTCCCAATGACAAATGTTTTTGGAAAAGTGGGGTTTGAATTGAAACAAGGATTGGTGATAAAGCATCAGTAGAGAGGAGATACCTTTTTCCCAAATTAAATCTAACAGGATAGAATTTCCCTTCCTAGGGGTAGATTTCCTCTCACTTCCTGTTTTCTCTTTCCGTTGGCAAGTAGGAGTTGTTTGTAAGTTGGATGTTTGAAAGTAGGGGCCTGCCGTATATATACTCTGCAGAAATTTGCCCTATTAGATGTTGGTGTAGCCACAAGACTGGTGGGCACAGGAATGGGCCCTGCTGTGAGTTAAATAAGTTAATAGATCAAGATTTGTACTTGCATGCACCTGTTGAACCAGGCAGAAAAATTGGGCCTTTGGTGGTGGTGGTGGTGGTGGTGGTGGTGGTGGACGGTGTTGCCACAAGACTGTAAGCCCTCACAGTTAAGCCCCATACACACGGTCGGATTTTCGCATGGATTCTGTCCGATCGGACAATGTTGTTGAAAAATCAGACCGTGTGTATGCACCATCGGACAGTGTACGTGTATTGTCCGACGGACAAAGTCCTATCTCCTGCTGGATAGATTTTCCGACAACACGGTCCGATCACACCAAATCCGATCGTGTGTATGGTAGTCCGACCAGACAAAGTGCTACGCATGCTCAGATCACATTACAAGACTATTGGCTACTAGCCTCTACGTAGTCCCGTCGTAGGCAACAAACTCACCACGCTCGGATTTTCCGACAACTTTGTCCGACCGTGTGTACGCAAAACCAACATCAAAGTATGACGGACATGGTCTGACGGACCTGGTCCTCGGATAATCGTGTGTATGGGGCTTTACTCTTGGTGGGCGCAGTAGTGCCATACCTCAAAATGCATCTTTCACCAAACATTGGACACAGGTAAGACAATAAAATGGCTCCCCAGGCCACCTGATTTAATCTAACATTGTTGTATATAATTGGCAGTGCAACTACTAGAAAACCCCAGGCTCAGAATTCTGAAAAAAACTACTTTCCAAGTGATAGATTCCTTAAAGCTGACTTCTATAACTCAATGTATGTTTTTTATTGCAAAGTTAGATTGGATCAGTTTTGATCAATATATTTATACATATTGAAATACATGTAGGACCGCTGATAAAGCAACTAATCTCTTTAGTAGTAGGTGCTACTACAGTGGGTGCTGTGGCCCTTCAGGCCCTGTGCTGAGCAGATGCCCTCCTGCATAGTGAACACAGTGAGTTGCTCTCTGAGCGCAACCTCCATTCTCAAAATGCTTTGTATTTTTTCCAATGAATACATTGAATATGACTTCACAAGACTGCAGTGATCGCTGTTGTAGCACTGAATACTAGAGTGATTCTTTGATTCCACAGTGGACCATAGGTATGGAATACATATTTATTTGCATTGGTCCAAGCTGGACCAATGTAACTATGCAACAAAAGTTCAGCTTTAAGAAGCCAGCCATCATCCAACTTTTTTCAATTAATGGCAACAGAAAAACCAATATATTGGCACAAATGTAGACCATGGGGTTATTTAGAAAAGGAAAATCCACTTTGCACTGCAAGTACACTTGAAAGTAAAGTCGCTGTAGATCCGAGGGGGACATGCAAAGAAAATTCAGAAATCAGCAGAGCTTCCACTCATTTCAGAATCTACCCCTTTAGATTTAGAGCGACTGCACTTGCAAGTGCACTTTCAGTGCAAAGTGGATTTGCCTTTCGCAAATAACCCATATATCTCTTACTTAATAAAATGAATTAAAATAAATTTACAGTGTAAATACTTGTGATATGCCTAACTATATCAAAGTTTGATCAAAATCCAAACATCTTTTAGGTTCTGCAGTTTCCATTGGTTCCAGTGAAAGGTGAAAATCTAGCTGTGGGAGTAGGAACACAATTAATTATAACCTTGTGGGAGGGGACAGTGATAGAAACTACTGAAAAGTCTTATGCCACAGTGTCCAAAAAATATCTGAAGCTGGCAAATAATTCAACTCCCATAGGTACCCATCCAAACCTCAAATACATCTTTTAGGTGCAAATAGACTTTAAAGTGTGTATAATATAAACTGTGATGCAAAACAAAATGGCTGGAGTTACATACATACAGTGGATACAAAAAGTCTACACACCTCAGTTAAAATGTCAGGTCAATGCGACAAAGATAGATCATTTCAGAACTTTTTCCACTTTTAACCACTTCAGCCCTGGAAGGATTTACCCCCTTAATGACCAGAGCATTTTTTGCGGTACTGCACTGGGTCGCAACTAACAATTGCGAGGTCGTGTGACGCTGTACCCAAACAAAATTGACATCCTTTTTTTCCCACAAATAGAGCCTTCTTTTGGTGGTATTTGATCACTTCTGCGGTTTTATTTTTTGCGCTATAAACAAAAAAAGACTGACAATTTAAAAAATATATATATTTTTTTTTTACTTTCTGCTATAATACATATCCCCAAAAAATTATAAAAAAATAAATTTATTCATCAGTTTAGGCTAATATATATTCTACATATTTTTGGTAAATTTTTTTTGCAATAGGCGTATATTGATTAGTTATCATGTCTACAAACTATGGGAAAGATGTAGGGACTTTTATTTTTTTGTTTTGTTTTTACTGGTAATGGCGGCAAGCTGTGATTTTTAGTGGGACTGTGACATTGTGGCGGACAAATCTGACCCCAAATTACACTTTTTGGGGAGCAGTGACATTATTACATTGATCAGTGCTATAAAAATGCACTGACCAATGTAAAAATGACACTGGCAGGGAAGGGCTTAACACTAGGGGGCGATCAAGGGGTTAAGTGTGTTTCCTCAGCGTGTTCTAATTGTAGGGGGGATGGGCTTACTGAAACATGACAGAGACCACTGCTCTCGATCACTGGGAGCAGTAGATCCCTGTCATGTCACTAGGCAGAATGGGGAAATGCCTTGTTTACATAGACAGTTCCCCATTCTGCCTCTCTTCACGTTCGCGGGCTGCCGGCCCTAAATCTTTTAGGTGAAGAGAAGTAAAAATAGAAAAATAAAATAATATGGTTGCATAAGTGTGCACACCCTTAAATTAATACTTTGTAGAAGCACCTTTTGATTTTATTACAGCACTCAGTCTTTTTGGGTATGAGTCTACCACCATGGCACATCTTAAATGGCAATATTTGCCCACTCTTCTTTGCAAAAACACTCAAAATCTGTTAGATTGCGAGGGCATCTCCTGTGCACAGCCCTCTTCAGATCACCCCACAGATTTTCAATCGGATTCAGGTTTGGGCTCTGGCTGGGCCTTTCCAAAACTTTAATCTTCTTCTGGTGAAGCCATTCCTTTGTTGATTTGTATGCTTTGGGTCGTTGTCATGCTGAAAGATGAAGTTCCTGTTCATGTTCAGCTTTCTAGCAGAAGCCTGAAGGTTTTGTGCCAATATTGACTGGTATTTGGAACTCCTCATAATTCCCTCTACCCTGACTAAGGCCCCTGTTCCAGCTGAAGAAAAACAGCCCCAAAGAATGATGCTGCCACCACCATGCTTCATGGTGGGTATGGTGTTCTTTTGGTAATGTGCAGTGTTCTTTTTCCACCAAACATATCTTTTGGAATTATGGCCAAAAAGTTCAACCTTGGTTTCATCAGACCATAACACATTTTCCCACATGCTTTTAGGAGACTTCAGATGTGTGTTTGCAAAATTTGTCCGAGCTTGGATGTTTTTCGTCTTGCCTTCCGTCTTGCCACTCTACCCCATAGCCCAGACATATGAAGAATACGGGAGATTGTTGTCACATGTACCACACAGCAAATACTTGGCAGATATTCCTGCAGATCATTTAATGTTGCTGTAGGCCTCTTGGCAGACTCCCTGACCAGTTTTCTTCTCATCTTTTCGTCAATTTGGAAGGGACGTCCAGTTCTTGGTAATGTCACTATTGTGACATATTTTCTCCACACGATGATGACTGTCTTCACTGTGTTCTATATACCAAGGCATTAGATATACCATCTAATGCCTTTGAAATTCTTTTGTACCCTTCTCCTGACTGATACCTTTTAACAATGAGATTCCTCTCATGCTGTGGAAGCTCTCTGTGGACCATGGCTTTTTCTGTAGGATGGAACTAAGAAAATGTCAGGAAAGACCTATTAGAACAGGGGAGCTTTATTTGGGGTTAAACAGAGGCACTTTAAATGATGGCAGGTGTGTACTGACTCATATTTGAGATGAGTTTGAATGTAATTGCGTAATTCTGAACACAGCTACATCCCCAGTTATAAGAGGGTGTGCACACTTATGCAACCACATTATATTATTTTTTTTATTTTTACCCCCCACGCCTAAAAGATTTCAGTT
>CM053026.1:515693980-515713980 GCA_028564925.1 Lithobates sylvaticus | reverse complement strand
ACAATGGTGGGGTGACTGAAACAATGGCAAACAGATCTCTCATGGTCTGCCAATCTGGGTGTGAAATCTCTTGTCTATGAGCAGTCTAGCTGCAGTCAGTTTGCATAGCAAAGAACAGGACAAAAGAGTGGACACCAGCCTAGTGCATTATCCCACGATATTTAATGAGAAATAGCTGTCATAAATTATACTCACAAACATAAGAATTAAAATTGCTCTTCCAGCTACTCATCTGTAGCCCTGTAGTCCTAGGTACAACAGTGTTTCAAAGGCTTCTTCCTCAGAGCCCTGAGGTGTAGCCTTCGAAACGTGTCAGCCAGTGAGGTCCCCCTGTATTCTGGAGTTTGCTGTACCTAGGACTGCAAGGCTACAGATGAGTAGCTAGATGAGCGATTTGAATTCCTGTTAGTGAGTTTAATTTATTATTTCTTATTAAATATCACTGGATAATTCAGTAGGCTGGTGCACCCTCTTTTGTTTGTTCTTTATAGTGGCTTCATGATGTCCCCAGTCCGATAGGGCAGCAAGGCTTGAGGCTATATCACCCTGTTTCTTAGTCATTCGCTATACCTTTTATACAGGATATCACACTTTTGCACAGGAGATTTTTTCTTGTCATCTCAGTTTGCATAGCCTTTAGGTCAAAGGGACGTACAGGTATGCCCAGTTGCCTGTACGAGCCATTCTGCCTATGTATATGTGTGTGTGGCGGTCGGCAAGTGGTTAAGTGACTTTGAACGTGGCATGGTTGTTGGTGCCAGATGGGCTGGTCTGAGTATTTCAAAAACTGCTGATCTACTGGGATTTTCCTGCACAACCATCTCTAGGATTTACAGAAAATGGTCCAAAAAATAAAAAAATATCCAGCGAGCAGCCATTGTGTTGACGGAAATGCCTTGTTGCAGTCAGAGGTCAGAGGAGAGTGGGCAGACTGGTTTGAGATGGTAGAAAGGCAACAGTAACTCAAATAACCACTCATTACAACCAAAGTATGCAGAATATCATCTCTGAATGCACAACACATCAAACCTTAAAGCAGACAATTTGCACAAGCTCACCAAAATTGGACAATAGAAGATTGGAAAAACTTTGCCTGGTCTCATGTGTCGTGATTTCAGTTGCAACATTCAGATGGTGGGGTCAGAATTTGGTGTGAACAACATGAAAGCATGGATCCATCCTGCCTTGTATCAACGGTTCAGTCTGGTGGTGGTGATGTAATGGTGTGGAGGATATTTTCTCTGCACACTTTTGGCCCCTTAGTGCCAACTGAGCATCGTTTAAACACCACAGCCTACCTGAGTATTGTTGCTAACCATGTCCATCCCTTTATAACTACAGTGTACCCATCTTCTAATTGCTACTTCCAGCAAGATAATGCACCATGTCACAAAGCTCAAATAATCTTAAACTGGTTTCTCGAAAATGACAATGAGTTCACTGTACTCCAATGGCCTCCACAGTCACCTGATCTGAATCCAATAGAGCACCTTTGGGATGTGGTGGAATGGGAGATTCACATCATGGATGTGCAGCCAACAAATCTGCAGCAACTGCATAATGCTATCATGTCAATATGGAACAAAATCTCTGAGGAATGTTTCCAACACCTTGTTGAATCTATGCCAGAAAGAATTAAGGCAGTTCTGAAGGTGTGCCTAATAAAGTGGCTGGTGGGTATATATTGTTATCTTGGACCCTAGTCAAATAGATTCAATTTTTTTTGACAGCGTCAATGTAAAACTTTACTGCCAGCTGGGCGAGGAGGCTTTTATCACTTCTCCTCAGTACCGATATCTTCCACCTTCAGCTATTAGGTTGACACTGATGTCCCTCTGTGTATGTGTAATGGGGTTACACCATCCAGGCACACAGTTCCATTCCTAACATTTTACGGATGCTGGGGATCATCTGGAATTTTATATTACTCAGGCAGTGGACACAAAAGATGTTAGAAGAAAGAGGAAAGAGTTTTTGCCAAAAGAGTAATGCAAAATCAATTTGGCCAAAAATGTGACCTCATTGCAATTTTGTGACTTAAGTTCTTTTTTAAAATGAAAGCTAATTGAGAGCTGGGTTACAAAAACACTAGTTAAGATATATTTTTGCTGCCTAAATACTGAAATTCTGGCACAAAAGCATGACTGTAGACATAAGAAGAGGACTAGAAGGGTTTTTAGTGTGTGTGTATATATATATATATATATATATATATATATATATATTATATATATATATATATATATACAGTATCTCACAAAAGTGAGTACACCCCTCTCATTTTGGAACCTGTCCTGTTAAACCGCTGTATGGTCTTGGCCACTGTGCTGCAGCTCAGTTTCAGGGTCCTGACAATCTTCTTATAGCCTAGGCCATCTTTATGTAGAGCAACATTTTTTTCAGATCCTCAGAGAGTTCTTTACCATGAGGTGCCATGTAAAACTTCCAGTGACCAGTATGAGAGAGTGAGAGCCATAACACCAAATTTAACACACCTGCTCCCCATTCACACCTGAGACCTTGTAACACTAACGAGTCACTTGACACCGGGGAGGGAAAATGGCTAATTGGGCCCAATTTGGATATTTTTACTTTGGGGTGTACTCACTTTTGTTGCCAGCAGTTTAGACATTAATGACTGTGTGTTGAGTTATTTTGAGGGGACAGCAAATTTACACTGTTATGCAAGCTGTACACTCACTACTTTACATTGTAGGAAAGTGTCAGTTCTTCAGTGTTGTCACTCGAAAAGGTATAATAAAATATTTACAAAAAATGTGAGGGGTGTACTCACTTTTGTGAGATACTGTATATATATATATATATATATATATATATATATATATATATATATATATATATATATATATATATATATATATATATATTAGAAGGTCACTATATATATATATATATAGTAACAGTGATCATGCTTACAACACCAGCTGTGAAACTTTGATAATAGAAATGATTCTGCTGTTAGAAATGCTAAAGTACAGATGACCTTCCTTTTTCCCTCATCTGTTCTAGAGCCACTTGATTTATGGTGATGGTTCTGTTCTATGATTATAGTCATTACTAAAAGAAAGCCTGGGGCAGCAGATAAACAGGGACATGTACATCATTTGGAATTCCACTAAAATATAAGAGATAAATACAATCTGTTATAATGTCAGCAGGAATGTCACTGTAATCCAATAGGTGTTATCAGCTTAAACCTTTTGCCTGTGAGGTAGACCAGAATCTCCAAAGCTAGGACTTCTGTGGAGCCAATGATGGTGTACCATTTTAAATATTGAGTGAAAATCTATGCAAAAGATATTGTTCAATTTAATTTTCTTAAAGCTGTAAAGTCACTTAATATGTATAGTTAAAGATATCCACTGATGATCTCGCAATCACTGTTTTATCTATGGCAAGATTTTGCTCAGACGTGATTTATGAACTACAGAGTGATCAAATAGGCAGTGAGTTTTATGAAAGCACGGCAAATATGCAGCAAGCAGGAAGTGAGTCCACTATTAGGCCCTTTCACATGAGTGGACTGATTGGGTCAAGGCAGACCCGATCGGACCCTTCATTCTCCTCCTATGGAGTTGCAGGTGTAAAAAGACATGTGCCTCTTTACATCTGCCTTCCAATCCGATTCTTCTGGTGGATGGGTTTGCATGGTAGTTGGATGTAAACGGACAGGCGGTCCGTTTACAACCGACTGCCTATAGAGAAGAGAAGGCTGTGTCTGTGGCCGCTCTGCGTAAAAAAGGTAGGAAAATAATATTGCATGCTCAGGCGGGATTAGTGGAGAGATCACCCTCTGAGCAGGTGGACTTCTGGCAGAGCCTGCCCCATGGAAAAGGGGCCTTAGCGATAGGAACATAGTGAATAGGTGGGGGTCTAAGTAGTAAGAGTATGTGTTTATGAGGAAGGGCTGAGAAAGTGCTAAGGCTACAGTATAGGAGGGACAGTACAGTTAGAGGAGTAAACTGGGATGGAAAGGGTGTTTATATGGGAGTGTGGAATGTCCAGAGCTGGTGGGGAGGGGGGCTGCTGCGGGGAGTGCGACTGCTGCGACCCTGGAAGGTCCCCCTTCCCACATAGACACCATGGGTTGATTTAGGAGTGAAAATCTATGCAAAAGATATTGTTCAGTTATGGCAAGATTTTGCTCAGACGTGATTTATGAACTACAGAGTGATCGTGGTGAAATTTCACTTTGCAATAGAATGGCATTTCAATCAAGCAGAAGCTCCAAGGAATTCCTGTCCTGTGGGCTGCAAACATCAAGGTTCAGTAAGACAATCTAACAATTTATTATATGGTATTTTAGTACCCCTCAAAAAAGTTTACAATGCAAAGAGAAACATGAGTTTACATGAAACAATTTTTTATGTTAGTTTCACATTTTTATTTGCGTATTTTTAATGAATTGCTAAAAAATAATAACAAAATAAATAAAAACAAAAAAAGTATAAATTTGAATGGTAAAAGGAAAAAAGGTAGGAAAATAATATTAATATTTTAAAGGGGAAGAAGAAGGTAATTAGGTCTTTCACCCCTCGTTTATAATCTTTCTCTTCCTCCCCCTCCACCAAATAGTTTTTTGAGATATCTTTGATAAAATATGGAAAATAAACACCTGAAAATGCCAATATTGAACTTAACGCATACCATACAAATACCATGTCCCCTAAAGGGTTCTGAAGGGTTTTACATCTCACTTGTTTTTCATTCAATTTCATTTTACTGTTACCACTATTTGGGGTTTCTTTTGTTGACCTGTTATGTGTAAAGGTCCCCCTTCCCACATAGACACCATGGGTTGATTTAGGAAGGAAGGAAGGAAAGGAAAATAGGCTGTTTAGTTTGCAAGGAAAGTTACACTGTTCTTAGTGGATGTGGTGAAATTTCACTTTGCAAAGAATACCGGTCCCATGCAAGGAAAATACAAAAAAACAGCTTTGCTTGTTTGCACATGATTGGATGATGGAAGTAAGCAGAGCTTCACATCATTCACTATGCTCTGGGGATAATTTCCTTGCATAGTGTAACTATTCTTGCAAAGTGACAGTCTATTTGAGTTTAGTAAATAAGCACCTATGTGCCCCCAAATTTAGTATTTACCCTTGGTCTACTAATGTCTTACAGTTAGTAGCCTGCAGTTCCCCTTTAAAAACTTGTCTAGTAAGGTGACCGACATAAAGCAACCAAGCGACTGACAATTTATACAGGAAAAAAATAAAATATAAATTTTTTTCTGTTTTACTATTTAGGGTGTCCTGCAGGTCCAAAGCGCAAATTATCTCAGGAACCAACCTTGCCAAAGAAATTAAAAAAGAGATCCAGAAGGATGTAGAATCCTGGTTGTTCCTTGGCAACCAAAGGCCTTTCATTAACCACTTGCCGACCGCCCCATGTACATATACGTCGGCAGAATGGCACGTACAGGCAGAACCACGTACCTGTACGTGCCATTCTTCAGGCGGGTGGGGGGTCCGATCGGACCCCCCTCCGCCGGCGGGGACGGTCGGCATCGCTTCAGGAGCGATCCGGGACGAGGGGACGGCCAGTGGTTTCTGGCCACCCCCTCGCGATCGCTCCTGGCGAATGAAAAGCTTCCCCTTCCTGTCTATTGTATAGACAGGAAGGCGGAAGTGATGTCACGCTCGGTGCGCCGGTCTATGTGACCGGAGACGCCGAGCGGCGAACATGTAAAGGTTAGTGCACAACAGTACACTGACACCAGTACAGTTAGGCACATATTCCACCCCCCTGTCACCCCCTGATCACCCCCCAGATCACCCCCTCCCCCCCCAGTCACAGTGTCACTAATTGCAGTGATCATTTATTTACTGATCACTGCATTTAGTGTCAGTGTGACTGTAATAACTGTCAGGGCAGTTAGTTTTAGGTCCTAGGTAGCCCCCTACCCCCCCCTAATAAAGGTTTAACCCCTTGATTGCCCCTAGTTAACCCCTTCACCCCCTTTTGCCAGTGTCACTAAGCGATCGTTTTTCTGATCGCTGCATTGTGTCACTAGGTAACCATTTTTTTTTTATTTTAACCGCCATGTTTTATATAGGTTCATAAATAGTTTTATAGGTCAGGTACCCCCATATTACAACCTAAATAAAGGTTTTAACCCCCTGATTGCCCCTAGAGTTAACCCTTTCACCAGTAATCACCGTATAACTGTCACTGGTGACGCTGGTTAGCCAGTTAGTTATTTCGTTATTTAGGTTCCCCGTCAGGTTTTTATATAGCGTCAGGTACCCCCATATATTACCTAATAAAGGTTTTAACCCCCTGATTCCCCCTAGTTAACCCTTTCACCCCCTTTTGCCAGTGTCACTAAGCGATCGTTTTTCTGATCGCTGCATTAGTGTCGCTAGGTAACCAGTTTTTTTTTTTTAGGTTAACCGCCATGTTTATATAGGTTCATAAATAGGTTTATAGGTCAGGTACCCCCATATTACAACCTAAAGGTTTTAACCCCCTGATTGCCCCTAGAGTTAACCCTTTCACCAGTGATCACCATATAACTGTCACTGGTGACGCTGGTTAGCCAGTTAGTTATTTCGTTATTTAGGTTCCCCGTCAGGTTTTTATATAGCGTCAGGTACCCCCATATATTACCTAATAAAGGTTTAACCCCCTGATTGCCCCTAGTTAACCCTTTCACCCCCTTTTGCCAGTGTCACTAAGCGATTGTTTTTTTGATCGCTGCATTAGTGTCACTGGTGCCGCTAGGTAGCCAGTTTTTTTTTGTATTACTGTTACGGGTGACGCTGGTTAGTTAGCTTGTTTTTTATACTGTCAGGGCACCCGCCATTTATTACCCAATAACGGTTTAACCCCCTGATCGCCCGGCGGGTGATATCAATTAGGTTTTAGGGTCAAATAAGGTCTGCGTCGCCCCAGGTTAGTGCCAGTACCGCAAACACCCACGCGCAAAGCATACACCTCCCTTAGTGGTATAGTATCTGAACAGATCAATATCTGATCTGATCAGATCTATACTAGCGTCCCAGCAGTTTAGGGTTCCAAAAAAAACGCATTGTTAGCGGGATCAGCCCAGATACCTGCTAGCACCTGCGTTTTCCCCCTCCGCCCAGCCCACCCAAGTGCAGTATCGATCGATCACTGTCACTTACAAAACACTAAGCACACATAACTGCAGCGTTCGCAGAGTCAGGCCTGATCCCTGCGATCGCTAACAGTTTTTTTGTGGTAGCGCTTTGATTCAGTCGCTTCAGTCAGGAGCTTTTTTACCTGTGAATCTCAAAAAAATAAAAAAAAATAAAATAGTTGTCGTTTTATTATTCTCTCTCTCTCTCTCTCTTCTCTCTCTATCGTTGCTCTTTTTTTACTCCATTCTATTCTGCAATGTTTTATTATGTTTTATCATGTTTTATCATGCTTGCTTTTCAGGTATGTAATTTTGTTTACTGTGTTTCAGTGTTAAGCATTTTTTTGTTTTCAGGTGCGCCATTCAGTTGCAACGCGGATTTATTTATCTTGACAGCAACAGCGTTTGCTCCCACGATACATAAAGCCGCGACTCCAACGCTGTAGGAGGTGATTTCACCACCACAGTTAAAAAAAAGAGCATATATGCCGAAGCATGGGGGCAGCAGGGGGGGGGAGAGGAGCGATTGGCTCCTAATGCCACGTACATACGGTCGAAATTCCGACCGTGTGTACACGGCATAACTTTTGCGGGAGGATGCCCCCATGCATCGGCATATATAAATGGTGCATGTATGCCCATCATTAGAAGTGGGTGGATGAAGGGAGGTATTCTAATGGTGGGCATACCCACCAATCAATCTCTTTTTTTCGTTCAGCCAAGAGGCTGCATGAAAAATAAAGATTACAATATATGTCCAGTATGTTGCTGGACTTTGAATGGTTATACCAGAATGATGCCTGCAGGTTTAGGTATCATCTTGGTATCATTCTTTTCAGCCAGTGATCGGCTTTCATGTAAAAGCAATTCTAGCGGGTAATTAGCCTCTAGATTGCTTTTACAAGCAGTGGGAGGGAATGTCCCCCCTCCCGGATATAAACCGCGCCATTGGGAAATTGGGAAAGCATTTTATCACACCAATCTTGGTGTGGTCAGATGCTTTGAGGGCAGAGGAAAGATCTAGGGTCTAATAGACCCCAATTTTTTCAAAAAAGAGTACCTGTCACTGCCTATTGCTATCATAGGGGATATTTACATTCCCTGAGATAACAATAAAAATCATAACAAAGAAAAAAAATGGAAGGAACAGTTTAAAAATAAAATAAAAAAGCTAAATAAATAAAAAAAAAACAAAAAAACAAAAAAAAAAGCACCCCTGCCCCCCCTTCTCTTGCGCAAAGGCGTACACAAGCGTTGGTCTGGCGTCATATGTAAACAGCAATTGCACCATGCATGTGAGGTATCACCGCGAAGGTCAGATCGAGGGCAGTAATTTTAGCAGTAGACCTCCTCCGTGAATCTAATGTGGTATCATGTAAAGGCTTTTAAAGGCTTTTAAAAATGTATGTAGTTTGTCGCCACTGCGTGTTTGTGCGCAATTTTAAAGCATGTCGTGTTTGGTATCCATGTACTCGGCCTAAGATCATATTTTTTATTTCATCAAAAATTTGAGCAATATAGTGTGTTTTAGTGCATTAAAATAAAAAAAAAAAAGTGTATTTTTTCCACAAAAAATGCGTTTGAAAAATCGCTGCGCAAATACTGTGTGGAAAAAAAAAAATGCAACACCCACCATTTTAATCTGTAGGGCCTTTGCTTTAACAATATATATAGTGTTTGGGGGTTCAACGTAATTTTCTTGCAAAAAAAAAAATATGTTTTCATGTAAACAAAAAGTGTCAGAAAGGGCTTTGTCTTCAAGTGGTTAGAAGAGTGGGTGACGTGTGACATAGGCTTCTAAATGTTGTGCATAAAATGCCAGGACAGTTCAAACCCCCCCCAAATGACCCCATTTTGGAAAGTAGACACCCCAAGCTATTTGATGAGAGCAATGTTGAGCCCATTAAATATTTTTTTTTTTTTTGTCCCAAGAGATTGAATAATGAAAAAAAAAAATATATATATATTTTTTTTTTACAAAAAGTTGTCACTAAATGATATATTGCTCAAACATGCCATGGGCATATGTGGAAATACACCCCAAAATACATTCTGTTGCTTCTCCTGAGTACGGGGATACCACATGTGTGGGACTTTTTGGGAGCCTAGCTGCGTACGGAACCCCAAAAACCAATCACCGCCTTCAGGCTTTCTAAGGGTGTAATTTTTTTATTTCACTTCTCACTGCCAATCACAGTTTCGGAGGCCATGGAATGCCCAGATGGGATAAAACCCCCCAAAATGACCCCATTTTGGAAAGTAGACACCCCAAGCTATTTGATGAGAGGTATGGTGAGTATTTTGCAGATCTCGCTTTTTGTCACAAAGTTTTGAAAATTGAAAAAAAGAAAAAAAAAAAAAAATTTTTTTCTTTACTTTCTTCATTTTCAAAAACAAATGAGAGCTGTAAAATACTCACCATGCCTCTCAACAAATAGCTTGGGGTGTCTACTTTCCAAAATGGGGTCATTTGGGGGGGGTTTGTGCTATTTTGGCATTTTATGGCCTTCGAAACGGTGATAGGTAGTGAGGAGAGAAATCAAAAATTTGCACCCTTAGAAATCCTGAAGGCGGTGCTTGGGTTTCGGGGCCCCGTACGCGGCTAGGCTCCCAAAAAGTCCCACACATGTGGTATCCCCATACTCAGGAGAAGCAGCAAAATGTATTTTGGGGTGCAATTCCACATATAACTATGGCATGTGTGAGCAATATATCATTTAGTGACAACTTTTTGAAAAAAAAAAAAATCTTTTTTATTTTTGTCTTTATTCAATCACTTGGGACTAAAAAAAAAAATATTCAATGGGCTCAACATGCCTCTCAGCAAATAGCTTGGGGTGTCTACTTTCCAAAATGGGGTCCTTTGGGGGGGGGTTTTGTACTTCTCTGCCATTTTAGCACCTCAAGAAATGAAATAGGCAGTCATAAATTAAAAGTGGTGTAAATTCCAGAAAATGTACTCTAGTTTGTAGACGCTATAACTTTTGCGCAAACCAATAAATATACGCTTATTGGCATTTTTTTTACTAAAGACATGTGGCTGAATACATTTTGGCCCAAATGTTTGACTAAAATTGAGTTTATTACATTTTTTTTATAACAAAAAGTAGAAAATCTCTTTTTTTTTTTTCAAAATTTTCGCTCTTTTTCCATTTATATCGCAAAAAATAAAAATCACAGAGGCAATCAAATACCATCAAAAGAAAGCTCTATTTGTGGGAAGAAAAGGACGCAAATTTCGTTTGGTTACAAAATTGCATGACCGCGCAATTACCAGTTAAAGTAGTGCAGTGCGAAATTGAAAAAAGACCTCTGGTCCATTTGGCTGCCAAATGGTCCGGGGCTGAAGTGGTTAATGACATTGACCGAATATTGCAAGACCCTTTTTAGCCAATGATGTCAACCAAAATCCTCACCCATTTGTTTAAATTCCAGATACCAACTTGGGGAGCTATCTTTAATGTGTGGTAGCCTTAAAATCCCTGCAAGGGTCTATATGGAATTTGGGAGACCCCACTTTATTTCTTTTTTTGCATGGGGTTCCCCTTGATACCCATACCAGACCCTCATTAAGAATAAGGGTTTGGTATGTATTTTTAGGGGGAACTCCATGCTGTATTTTTTTTTGGTGGAGTTCCCTATTGACATCTTTACCAGACCCTCATCTAGGAAAAGGGGCCTGGTTGCTTTGTTTAAAAAAAATAAAATAAGCAACTGGGAACTATCCTTTACCAGCAATTTAAATATCAGTTTTGCCGCAGTAGTTTGTATATATTGAATAGATGTGCCACTTTACAGGCAGGTTATTAAAATACATTTTTATTTTGCCCTTTGAGTATTTTTAAAATTGATGCTCCCTATCAAACAGGCCAGGCTTTAGTGCATGTTACCCAGGCCAGTGCCCAACCCTCCATGTCATTTGTTGTACAATCATTTGCCTATTAGCCTAGAAAATGGAAACTGTTTTTGTATCATTTGGATCCCATTGCTTTCAGTAAGGTTTGGATTCAATATCCAAACTTTTGTTAAGTTTGCAAACTCACTCTGAATCTGAACTCCAGGCATTCAGCATATTGGTAGTCTAGAGGCATGTCTATTTCTTTTAACAAATCTATCACAGTCTGCTTGTATGCTATTGTAGCTAGACTACAATCCTACCAACAGTGTACTTCTCTTTCTGCAATATGAAAGGGATGTTACTAGAGATCCGAGATAGCTGTACAGGTGAGAGTTACCATCTAAATAATGTTTTATACATGTTTATACCAGCAGAACAATATTTTTACACTTTCTAAATGTATTTGCCTGTGTGTCTGGGAGATTTTCCATTATTTCCTGTACGGACAAAGATTAAAAGAAAAACTCATCTTTTTTTAAATCTTGAAATAAGTTTGAAGGACTGTCATTGGTTTATTAACCACTTGCCCACTGGGCAGTTAAACCCACCTCCCTAACCAGACCAATTTTCAGTTTTCGGTGCTCTCACATTTTAAATGACAATTACTCAGTCATGCAACACTGTACCCATTTTGGCCTTTTTTTTTTTAAACACAAATAGAGCTTTCTTTTGGTGGTATTTAATCACCTCTGGCTTTTTTATTTTTTGCTCCATAAATAAAAAAAGACCAATTTTTTTTTTTTTTGTAGTTTCTGTTATAAAATTTAGCAAATTAGTAGTTGTTCTTCATACATTTTGCCCAAAATTTATACTGTTACATATCTTTGGTAAAAATAACCCAAATCAGTGTAAATTATTTGGTCTTTGTGAAAGTTATAGAGTGCCAATCATTAAAAATGTATCACACCTGATCACACCTGATGTACTGATGACCTATCTCATTTCTTGAGAGAGACCCTAACAAGCCCGGACAGTAAAAAATACCCCCCCCCCCCCCCCATGACCCTTTTTTAGAAAGTAGACAGTCCAAGGTATTTAGTAAGAGGCATGGTGAGTTTTTTGAAGTTGTGATTTTTTTCCACAATTCTTTGCAAAATAAATATTTTATTTTTGTCTTTTTTTTCCACAAAATTGTCAGATTAACAAGTCATTTATCTCACACAGCATATGCATACCACATACCAGGAAAGGTAAACATCTTTTCAACCAAATGTTTTGTAACAAAAACCCTTAATCCGGTAATTCCTATGCTACATATCATTATTCCTGTTATTCATCAGCCTTTCTTGACCCTTAACCACTTTCCGACCGGCGCACGACGATGTACGTCCCTTTTTTGAAGAGGGATATCTCGGTAACGGCAGCAGCTGCTGCCACAACCGAGATATCCATCTCTTCAGGCGCCGGTCGGCATTCCGATAATGGTGGTCATCGCGGCGGATTTGCCGCGAGATCACCGTTATCGGCGGCAGGAGAGGTGCCCCCCCCTCCCGCCGCTCTCCCGCGCCTTCCGCCGCTTACCGGAACCGTCGGCAGCGGCGGAGGCGATCGGGTCTGTTCCCCTCCTGTGCATAGAGATGAGTGACGCTAAGATGGCCGCCACTCATCTCTATACCATAGGAGGGCGGAAGCGACGTCAAAAACGTCACTTCCGCCCATACGTCTTAAAGAGGAATTTACAAATGTCATTTTTTTAAATGACATTTTTTTATTTTTTTTTTAATTGAAGTCCAAATATGAGATCTGAGGACTTTTTGACCCCAGATCTCATATTTAAGAGGACCTGTCATGCTTTTTTCTATTACAAGGAATGTTTACATTCCTTGTAATAGGAATAAAAGTGAGCCAATTATTTTTTTTTTTAAAAAACAGTGTAAAAATAAATAAAATCAAGAAAAATAAATAAGAAAAACAAAAATTTCTTTTTCTAAAGCGCCCCGTCCCGACGAGCTCGTGCGCAGAAGCGAACGCAGACGTGAGTAGCGCCCGCATATGAAAACGGTGGTCAAACCACACATGTGAGGTATCGCCGCGATCGGTAGAGCGAGAGCAATAATTATAGCCGTAGACCTCCTCTGTAACGCAAAATATGCAACCTGTAGAATTTTTTAAACGTCGCCTATGGAGATTTTTGAGGGTAAAAGTTTGATGCCATTCCACGAGCGGGTGCAATTTTGAAGCATGACATGTTAGGTATCAATTTACTCGGCGTAACATTATCTTTCACAATATATAAAAAAATTGGACTAACTTTACTGTTGTCTTATTTTTTTATTCAAAAAAGTTAATTTTTTCCAAAAAAAGTGCGCTTGCAAGACCGCTGCGCAAATATGGTGTGAAAAAAAGTATTGCAACGACCGCCATTTTATTCTCTAGGGTGTTAGAAAAAAAACAATATATATAATGTTTGGGGGTTCTAAGTTTTTTTCTAGCAAAAAAAACTGTTTTAAACATGTAAACACCTAAAATCCAAAACGAGGCTGGTCTTAAAGTGGTTAAAGCGGGACTAATCCCACTGATTTAACTGTTTTCCAAAACAGCTATGTCATTCATTTAAGAACTGCAATCAAGAACTGAAAAAAAACTATTTCCTGACAGACTCCATGGCAGCCTACGTGTGGGTTAACCCCGCCTCCTCTCCAATTCTATAGGACCCCATTCAAATAAAAGAGAGCTCACCGCTAGGTACTGTGTTCCTTTTTTGTCCTCCTCCAATGGACCTACATCACGGTTGTTCCTGTTGGCGTCCGGTCGGAATATTAGGATCAAGCTTTCCATTCATGCGGTGCAGCCAGGAGCCCAGCTATGAGCGGGCGGAGAGCGTTGCAATGGCACTGGATACCCCAGTAGTGGGGGAAGGTGGTCTCGTATCCCTGCAGGTGGACGCTTCAATGGCTGGCAAGGTCTGCTATTTACTATGTGCTTTCTCCATGGCAGTCGTTTCTTTGTATTATTCGTCTGTGTGTTCCCGGTTCTCCCCAGTCTCCCCAGCACTCCCGGTACTCTCTGGTACCCTCCGGTACCTCTGTTATTTCCCTCATGGCGCCTGGAACGCTTCTGCGTTCCAGGGCACTGCGGTGCTTCCGGGTCGCGGCCGTTGCCGTCGTTCTGCGCATGCGCGAGGCCTCCGCGAAAGCGAGGCTTGGTTCACGCATGCGCGGAGGGTCGGATGGTCCGGCGGCCGCGCAGGCGCCGTTCGGCTGTCCCCCACGGCGCAAGCGCGGTGGGGGGAGCGGTGACGTCACTCGGGCGGGGGATTCGAAAGGTCTTCCATCTCCTGTCTGTATGGGAGTTCCCACGGACAGTGAGTGGCAGCCTGCCCCCGCCTGGTCTGCTTCCTTGTCCTTGTCTCCCCTTAAGGGGAAAGTTGTAAATTAAAAATAAATAAATAAATAAAATAAAAAATTAAATAAAGAAATAATAAATATATATAATATTATTATAAAAAATATTATTTTTAAAATGTAATTAACTATATAGTATTGCATTTTTTGTGTTCATACATATATGGAAGTACCACGCTGTAAGTCTACGAGAATATTAACAATCTCTATACTTTAAATATATATATATATTTATATATATATATAGAGAGAGATATATGTTTGTAATAATTTTGCAATCTTTTCTGGTTCGGCATATGTGTCGTTTCTGGGTGCAGACCATCCGTGTTGACGTTTTGTCCAGAGGTATGGACAGGTCACTGCTTCATATGGCCAGCCCTCACGCACGGGCTATGTGCAAGTGAGGGGAGGGGACGAGGTTTGCAGTCTCAGCGGTTGAGGTTGCGTTTGATGTTATTCTCCCCCCCCCCCATCTTTTTTCAGCCCTTCCGGATCGGACCCACAGTTTGTGGTCCAGGTTGACAGGGACCTTGCCAGGCCACAACATTTACAAGAGGAGAGAGGAGAAGATACCATTCCTCCTCCGACTAGAGGAGATGTTGCCATTCCTCCTCCGACTAGAGGAGATGTTGCCATTCCTCCTCCGACTAGAGGAGATGTTGCCATTTCCTCCTCCGACTAGAGGAGATGTTGCCATTCCTCCTCCGATTACAGGAGATGTTGCCATTCCTCCTCTGACTAGAGGAGATGTTGCCATTCCTCCTCCGACTAGAACAGATGTTGCCATTCCTCCTCCGACTAGAGGAGATGTTTCCATTCCTCCTCCGACTAGAGGAGATGTTTCCATTCCTCCTCCGACTAGAGGAGATGTTGCCATTCCTCCTCCGACTAGAGGAGATGTTGCCATTCCTCCTCCGACTAGAGGAGATGTTGCCATTCCTCCTCCGACTAGAGGAGATGTTGCCATTCCTCCTCCGACTAGAGGAGATGTTGCCATTCCTCCTCCGACTAGAGGAGATGTTGCCATTCCTCCTCCGACTAGAGGAGATGTTGCCATTCCTCCTCCGACTAGAGGAGATGTTGCCATGCTTCCTCAGAATAGAAGGAAATGTTGCCATTTTTCCTCCAACTAGAGGAGATGTTTCTATTCCTCCTCCGACTAGAGGAGATGTTGCCATTCCTCCTCCGACTAGAGGAGATGTTGCCATTCCTCCTCCGACTAGAGGAGATGTTGCCATTCCTCCTCCGACTAGAGGAGATGTTGCCATTCCTCCTCCGACTAGAGGAGATGTTGCCATTCCTCCTCCGACTAGAGGAGATGTTGCCATGCTTCCTCAGAATAGAAGGAAATGTTGCCATTTTTCCTCCAACTAGAGGAGATGTTTCTATTCCTCCTCCGACTAGAGGAGATGTTGCCATTCCTCCTCCGACTAGAGGAGATGTTGCCATTCCTCCTCCGACTAGAGAAGATGTTGCCATTTTTCCTGAGAATGGAGGAATTGTTGCCATTTTTCCTCCAACTAGAGGAGATGTTTCCATTCCTCCTCTAAATCATAGCACCAGCTGCCATGTCAGCCGCTCGGATTACTGAGCCTGCCGAAGATGTGGGACACGAGTCCAGGAGGGCAAGTCTGTATATGACCCGTGTTACGCCCGGGCGATTGGGGTTAAAAATAGGAGACGGATAATATGAATGTGGAGTCTCTCGTGAAATGTGTGATGCTGTAGTCCCTAAGGTATTAGGGTGTATCCCACACAGGGAACCTGTTTTTATACCTTCCCGGCTGATGTGGCCCAAAGGATTTGGGCTCTTCCCAGCCCTACGCTGCTCTTCTGGATTCCTTGGTCAGCAAGTTGGAAGGTGGCGAATATGTCAAAAGCCTTGTCGTTCTCTGGTTCCTCCACGAGTCAAAGCTGTTATGGAAGCCTTTATCTGGGTGGACCATTTCACCCCCCGGCTAAGCAAAATAGTTCTTTAAGCATCCGGGGAAAGAAATCTCTCTCTTTTTTTGCCCATTACGGATCTAAATGGTGACGAGTGGATCAAGAAGGACAAGAAAACTTCTATGGCAAGCAAAGACCTCTAGACTATGTCCTTTCAAGGCAGAAGAGGTGAAGTGTCTGGGAAACTTTCCCCTCATTAATGCGGCTTTATGGCGTCTGGCAAAACAGGTTATGCTTTCTTTAGAGGAGGCTGTGTCCTGGATGGGGATGAGAAAATGATTCAAGACTTCAAGATAAACGTATGGTTCTGCCGAAATGCCTTGTAAACCTGCACTGGCTCTAGCAGCCATGTCTAGAGATATGGAAATTGGGACGAAGTGCAGAGTCTCGGACTCAGAAGAGTTTTCCGAAAATTCAGCAGTTAAGGGGAGCTGCTGTCAATCTGTTCCTCCGGTTGGCTTGGTGGTCGTCACGGTTCAACAGGCATTATAGTTACGCCTTCCCAGGATGAAGAGTTCCAGGGGGTATATTTCCCCTCTTCTCGGCACAATAAGAAAACAGTTTTTGAGGTACATTCAGGGGATTGGCTATTCTCAATTGACTTAAAGATGCTTACCTCCATGTTCAGGTAGCAAAGGAGTTTCTCAAATACCTCCAGCTCCATCTGAGTTCTTTGTAAAAATTCTTCTGGCCATAATGGCCCTCATCGGAACGAGAAGAGTATGTCTTTATCGCTGTTTCAATGACCTTCTGTTACGGTCTTAGGACAAAGTTCAGCTGCTAGTTCACAGGGAATGGGTTTTCTCCATTTTGACTATCTTTGGGTGGCTCTCTGGGAAAAAGCCTCCTAGAACTAGTCCGGCTGATGTTCTTTTGGGCCCAGTTCGTCATAGTGGAAGGCATCATCATCTCTCTCTTCCAGTGGGGGAAATTGCAGTCATCCAGGACGAAATTCGTGGTCTCTAATCTCTTCATGGCAGGGGGCCTCACAGCTCCGAAATCCTTCGGTTCGATGGTCTCCACGATCCCGATGGTCAAGCAGTCCCTGCAGAAGTTTTACCCTGTCCAGGCTTATGAAAGTAATGGTTATCAAGGGGCATTAGTCAACCTATTCACATGTCATCAACATCTTCTGATGGCCTCAGCACAAAACCGGTTCAGATTGCCACTCTGTGGTCCCATATCATGGGTTAAGGCCATGGCCTATGCCAAGCAGTACCGGTTGAGGAGTCTGCTGCACATCCGACCTTGTTCGAGGGTATGAGTCTTCTCAGCCTGAGCTAGTACGTCCTGGAACTTCTGGCAGCCTGATGTGCTTCTAGTCCTTCTCCTATTTGTGGAAGGGAGAGTCGGCTTTATCAGGTCTTCATCGCTGTTATCCATTCTCATGTGAAGAATCATGGAGGTTCTCGAAGCACCACATTATTCCGGGAGGTCGAACTGGGTGCCTGGGTGCAGGCAATGTTTCATTGGCATACTTCCTCAGAGTCCAGAACGTCCGAGTGGATTTCCTGTCACGCACTTGGTTAAGTCACTAACGAGTGGTCTCTTCCTATGCAATCACTCAAGTAGGTTATGTCTCTGGGAGTCAATCCCGAGGTAGATCTATTCTCTTTCCAGGTAACTTTAAGCTGGTGAGGTATTACACTTAAGGAGCAGTTCGGCATCCTTGTCCATCTCAGGCGTACTTCAAAGGTGATTCCCACTTTTATGGGCTCTATGGGGACGAGTATGAATTAGGTCGATAGAAGAAGATGGGCCAAGTCGGTGGTGTCCTCTTATTCTTCAGGAGAGATCCAAAAGTTCAGCTTTCTCTATTCGGGCCTAGATTTATCCCTTTTTTAACCCGGTGGTTGTTCTGTAAGGAGTTAAAACTCAGCCCTCAAAGAAGATCAAGATTCCCCATTTGGGTTCTTTCCCTTGTCCTCAACTCACTGTCTGGGTTCAGTAATACGGGGTCCTCCCCGCTTGCTATCTTGAAACCTTTCATAACTAAAATCACTTTCTTTGTAGCCATTACCCTCGCCAGGAGAGTCTTGGAAGTTGCGTCCCTAAGTTACGAGGGACCTCTTCTGTCCTTCTTTCCAATCCGGGTGGTCCTTCTTTTCCTATGTTCAGCTTAATTCCGGAAATTACTTCAAGGCTCTATAAGAGCCGGGATACTCTCCTACCTACATTTAGGTCCAAGAGTCCACTAATAGTTAATTCTCTGGTTATAGGCGAAATTCGGAAGGTATACCTGCAAGCTATTTCCAGCTTCGACTAGATCAACTGCGGCTTGGATCATCTAGTTCATCCTTCAGCCTTTTAAAAAAATAGGGGCCTGGTCCCTCTGGAAGCAGTATGGCATGTTCTGCCAGGGATATATCAGCTTCATGGGCAGCAGCCCAGCACGTGGCTCCAGACGTGATCTGCAAAGCGGCCTCATGGGCCTCTATTAAAACGTTATCGTCACTATGCTGAGCCCGCTTCGCTACCTTCTATGAAACTTCAGTAATAGATCCTGTCGGTTGACGGGCCAAATTGAAATTTATTGCTGTTCAGCATACCCACCCGTGTGGATTGGCTAGTTATTTCCCACACGTAGGCTGCCATGGAGTCTGTCAGGAAAAAGGAAAATTTATTATCAAATACTTACCGTAATTTTCCTTTCCTGATGGACTCCATGGCAGACGGAGTTCCCACCCATCAGTTATTGAGTAGGCTAGTTACGGAACACAGTACCTAGCGGTGAGCTCTCTTTTATTTGAATGGGGTCCTATAGCATTGGAGAGGAGGCGGGGTTAACCCACACGTAGGCTGCCATGGAGTCCATCAGTAAAGGAAAATTACGGTAAGTATTTGATAATAAATTTTCCTTTTTATTGCAAACAGGGTTAAAAATCCATAAAATACAGCTGCACCAATGTGTATTGGCTGAAACGCATTAGCACAGTTATACTTTATCGATTTTTAAATCTTATTTCAATAAATAGTTATTATTTCAGTCCTGGATTGAGTGCCAGCTTTTTTTTTGCACAATGGACTCATTACGGCTTGCAGGAGCCTCAGCCGCAGCACTAATATTCCCTACAGCTTTCAAGGAATATCTTGGTTGAGCACGCTGAGTTTGTTTCCTCTTCAGTTCCCACAATGGCCACATTCAATGTATGCCTTAAATGATAACTTTTACACTTGTGCTTTTGTTAGCTCTCCATTAAATGGCTGGTGTCATAGCTGATTATATGTGCAGCATCATGGCAACTGCAGATCAAACAAATGCTAAGGTGGCATCTTGCTTGGGTGTGATGGACAGGAAGGTTTAGTTCTAGTTTGAACTTTGAACTATGTGTTCTTTATTTAAACCCCCTGAAAAATATTGTTTAAAAACATTTTTTCTATTTTCAGGAATTTCCAGTGAAGTTTTACTTAGACCCAGCAATATTACTCAGGATGAATTATTGGATATCATAAGCAAATTAAACCGTGATTCTAGTGTTAGTGGTCTGCTGGTACAATTACCTCTACCAGGTAAGAAAAATTGATTATCCATTAAGACTTCTGCTAAATAACTCAATCTATTTGAAAATGTTTTCACCTGAGATTCACATATTTTTCTAATTGGATTCCATTGGAAAAATGTCTGAGAATGAGGTGAGCAGGAAAAGACATGCATATATAGAAGGAGCGCCAAACCAAAAAATAAGAG
>CM053026.1:515671404-515693480 GCA_028564925.1 Lithobates sylvaticus | reverse complement strand
CATGGTGTCATTTTTTTTTTTGTTTAAAGCTAAACTTTTAATACCACTTTAAGGCAAAAATACTTTTCAGTTGAAAAAAGTTAAATCATTTTAAATGAACAAGCTAAACGTGTAATCTTTGTTTTACCAATAAAACCTTTAATGCATGTTAAGAGTTTTTCGGAGAACTAAGTGTTGGCCAAAAAGACACCTAAAGCAGCCTCCTGGAAACTCTAAATGAAATCTTGCATTTTAGCTTTACATTTTAGAAAGTAAGTCAGGGCCAAATTAAAAAAAAAAACATATGTAGCACATCTGTGCAAGCCATGTTTTATTCCTTAAAGAGTAACTTCACTTTTGCTGAGAAAAAAACATTCCCCTCTGGGTGATCTACTGTATAGAATTTTAACAAACTTTGCTGTAGATTCCTTCCTTTTGTTATTCTGAAGGAATAGCTGTTTTTTTGTGTTCACATTCAAATTGAATCTGTATCGGAGTGGTTTTATAATTTTCAATCAGCTGCTGCACTTGCAGGGCTCTAATTGAGAAAAAGTTGGGTCTGCATCTCTTTAAACTGGATTTCCCTTTGAACGTATCTCACCAAAAATGACATTTTTGTTGCAGGGGATGCCAAAAATATGATTTGTGTCTTAGTGCAGACTTTTGGAAAAATCGGTAAATTAACTTATGGATGCTTATATCATCGGTCATAGGAAAATTTACTGAAGACTTCATCTTTTTCAACTGCTCTACACCACGTTTCCTGTGCTACTACGCATAGCTGTGTCTTTACTCTATGGTACCTCCTGTTCCTCTCCTACACGTGAAAATTCGGTATAATTGGATTCTTTATTATTGGATATTGTTGACCCTCAGTGTTTCCTCTCCCCAGAAAATCTTTATGAACTACAGAGTCAGCTGGGACCAGTTTCCACTGCTCCCACCTCTAGCAGGGTCCCGACCCCTCAGTATCCTTCAAGGGAATTTGTAGTTGTTGAAAGCACTGGAACTTATGTCCATTCTAGTGCCTTTTCTTGGAATCCATATAGTGATGTGCTTAGGTGACCTTACCTAAAGTGGGTCAGTGTTTCTGGACTCTAATAGCCAGCATTCCCTTTAAGGGCCCAACTTGAAAGAAACAACAAGCTTCTACCAGTTGGAATATAATGTTGGTAACTATCAGTCACCAACAAGTAAAAGGTCCTTCTTTAAAGGTCAGGGTACTCTCCCTTCCTTCTTATTTAGGGCTTGTTGGATATAGGGGGATTATTCTCTTTAGCCTCTGCCTCTTTTTTTTTCTTTTGTCTTTCCCTTGCTATCTGGGCGTCTGGACTTAAGGCAGGTGGGCAGACAATGCAGAGGGTTTTCTCTATGGGTTTTAATGAATTTGTTGGTTGTCCTGTGGACAAGTCTACACACCCTACTGATTTTTCTGGTTTTACCACACCATTATGGGGTGGTTGTCCTCCCATCCCATTCTTTTTTCTCCCCTTTGCTTGTCAGTATTTCTGTTTTATGGTGGTTTGTTGAGGGTGGTCTCTTGACCATCCATTAGGAGTATTATGCTAGATAGTTCTCTAAAGGCAACCATAGATGTTATGATAATTGTTTGGTTCAACACTGACTGTGTTGTTGGGGGAATGCCTCCCGCAGAGCTATCTGCAGGGGGAAAGGAATGCTGGGAGTTATTCCTGCCAAGAGAACACCGTGAGCGCAGCTATAGCCACTGGCAATAATCACATCCTAAAGATTTGACATGCTGGTTGTACCCAAGTTGATTGATGGATCGACATGAGTACAATCAGCATGCCCATACCTGGTTCAAATCTCATCCGGTCCCTTCTGAACTGTCTATGATCAGCTTAACTTTCTTATCTCAAATGAGATTGCATGATTGATAGACTTCTAGATATCCCTACCCCTTTCTTGGAGCCTTTCTTCCTTGATGCCTAGGGTCAGAAATATATGGCTTGGGCTTTTGTTATCTTTAGACTGCTGGCCTTATATTGCTTTTGGTCTCAAATTTCTAAGAATTAGTAAATTTCTATGTCCCTTAAGGGATGATAAATAAAATACGGAGGGGGCGTGGCTTGGAGCGCGAGGCGGATGGACGCACAATAGCTGAGCTCCGGGAGTCTGGGAGGCCCGAGACCCGCTAATACCGCCAGGACCGTGAATATGTCCACACAGATAAAGAGGGGGACCCACGGACACACTCTCCGCTCCTTAGTGACCCCAAAGAGGAAGAATCCAGCGGCAAATCTGAACAAATTCAGGTTCAGCAGCGGGGGGAAGTCTGCCAAAATGGCGCCGGCTCACAGACAAAACGAGGAGGAGGAAATGGAGGATGACGAGGTCTCCCTGCCGGCATCCGAGGACTCAACACCAGGTAACAAAGACAAGCCCCTTACCTATGCCGACATGACAGACATCGCCACAGATATAAAGAGATCCTTTGCTTCAGCGATCACTGACATTAAAACAGAGCTATTAAAGCTCTCAGAGCAAATGGCGGTCACAGAAAGAGCAGGGAAGAGGAGGGATAGGGCCCTGGGGAGACTGGATGATGTCGCCATCTCACACACACATCACCTAATTGAAATGAACAGGCATTTAGAAGATTTGGACAACAGGGGCAGACGCCACAATATACGTGTCAGAGGTGTCCCTGAGTCAGTACCGAACGATCAAATCAGACCTGCACTGACCACCATTTTCAACGAGTTACTGAGCAGGCCAGAACACTCCCCAATTGAATTTGATAGAGCACACAGAGCTCTGAGGCCTAAAGCCCCGGATGACAACCCACCCAGAGACATTATATGCTGCCTCCCCAACTTCTGCCTGAAAGAAGAGGTGCTGCAAAAAGCAAGGGCAAACGATCACATCCTGTACAATGAAGCCACAATACAGCTATTTCAGGATCTCTCCCCCATCACCCTGAAAAACAGGAGGGCCCTGAAGCCACTGCTAGCAGTATTGAGAGACAGGAACATTAACTATAGATGGAAATTCCCCTTTGCTCTACAAGCATCTTTCATGGGAAAACAGTACATGCTTAGAATCCCTGAAGAGCTTAACAAATTCTGTGACAACCTCCATATCCCACCAGTGGATCTACCAGACTGGTACGCAGAATTCCTGCTGCCCCCAGAGATCAACAACCCTCAACACAGCCCAGGATTCTCACCCATGCAATCCCCTTCCCAGCGAGGAAGGCCCAGAAGGAACAGCAGCAGACATGCATATGACTCCCCCGCATCCTCCAAGAGCGCAAAGAACCAGAGGATTTATTAAAGATCCTACACAAGAAACCCTAAAAACCACCATTTGTTTACAGTTTTTACCTGTTAGCCACACCACGGCACCTTTTTGACATGGCTGAACCACAGATCCAGTTTAGTTCTCACTGGGGAGCCCCCCCCCCCCCCCCCACCAGGCCATCTGTACCCTCTCCAATGTGATCCCTTTGAATCGATAATAATTGCCTGCCACAAGACTGTGACTAGAAGGAGGCACTGACCGCGAACCACCAACAGAGGGCGCAAAGGAACCACGTCTCTTCCCAATACAACAAGAACAGCAGACTCAGTGCCAAACAAACAACCTTTCTCTTCTTTTTTCCCTTTTCTATCTACCCTTTTCCCCACGGCAATAGGCACAACCCCGGAACGGCTAACCCCAGAACATATAACCAGCTGACAATTTTGCCTGAACCGGCATTCTCCTTTAAAACAACAGGCGATTACAGAACCACAGCAGGAGTTAACCTCCTACCAAGTCCGACCACTAGAGGGCACAAAGAGACCATCTTATGACCCAGAACAACTACTGAAGAAAGGAAAAGAAGATCACTCACAGACACTTCCGCTCTCTCTCCATTCTCTGAGTTTCCCCCCTAGTACCTTTGGTTTTCTTTTTCTTTTTGTCGGTTCTCCTTTTTCCCACCAGCAGGCTCATCACGGCTCTCCAGGAAGATTCGACCAGGGGCATGAGGAGAACAACAACTACCTACTGATGAACTGAACTGAACTGCTACCAGCACATGGACAACACAGCCACCTCATGACTCCCTGCAACGAACTAGTGTACCTCAGCAACCCAACTCCAATGAACTGCACTGCACACTGGGGGCCACGCAAGACTCACCACCTGCCTACGCAAAAGGTTCTCTCCTTACTTTTTATTTGCTTTTCATTTACCTTTTCTTTTTTGTCTCTTTTATTTTCACTTTTGCTGTGCACATCATTAGAACCACAGAGGTACTCCTTAGCTGTGAGGGGATAAACAGGTATGCCACACACCAGTACGCGGCAATGATAGACACACTTGCCGAGTATACTAGCACTGGGATGGGGTCAATGCGCCGGGGACCTATGGATAGTGGAGGCGTCCGATACCCCCCGGATCACAAAGCAGCTCCACACAATTCTGAATACACCCAAATCTAAATAATTCAGATATCATTATGCCGTGGTCTCACTGAACCATAGAACCAAAATAGATGAACACCAACATCTCGGTGACCACATGCCACCCTACTCTTTTACTTGCCGGACCCCTCCACTATCCAAGTTGCTGGCACGAACAAATTTTGCTGTCATAAGTGTACCATAGCATACAGGTCCACATTCCTCTAAAAAGATGACACAACCACCAACACCTTACAACCATCACACCCTATGCTCCCCGCCCCCCAATCCCCCCCCACTTCCTATGCAGCACACCTCTGATACCCCAGGCACATCTTCCCTCCCCCCCTTCGAAGTTCTAGAACTCAGGTTTAGGCCAAAACCTGATAGAAAAGACTAAACCCTATATAAGCAAGTTGGTGGTTCAGGGTGACAGACCACCCCTAAACATTGTTTACACCCCAAGTGACCATTGATCCGCTTTAGCCATGTTATCATTAACAAAATCTATGTACTTATTGTTTAATGTGTTTCTTTTCTATAACCTAAAATATGTGGCACTCCGTTGACTACCACTCACTGTTAGAAACAACCTGCATGTCTAACCCCCCCCCCTCATTGTACCCATACAATACTGACGGTATGACATTGTAAATGAAGTTTCAGCACTCACAACTCCCGGGCCTCCCGGCACCACAAGAGACAGACGTTATTCCCGAAAAACACACTCTTACCTGCTGGTAAGAAATACTTCACTGGTGACGACTACCCGCCACCACTCCTCCCACTACCCCCCAAGAGTACAACATAGTGCCTGACTTCCCAGGCGCTATACAGCTCCCCACCTACTAGGCGGGATTTGAGCATCCGCTCAACAGTACCCTTTCCCTGATACCCAGACCCATTAAATAATATCCCCTCCCTCCCACTGAATCCCACCTCCACCTACCTGACACGAACGAGATACAACCGCACGACTTTACCAACACTCCCCCCCCCCCCCCCTACCACCAGGACACGATACATACGAAAGTTCTCATAGCGAGAGTATCCCCCAACTACCCCTTTAATAACCCCTGACCCGATAACCGGGACTAGTAAACTCATCACGCCATGGCATACTCCAACTTAGGGAAGTCGCCGACCCTTATTTCGCACAACATCAATGGCCTAAACATACCAGAGAAGAGGTCCAAACTACTTAAGGAACTCAAGAAATCCCGCCCAATGATTGTATATCTACAAGAGACACACTTCAAAAGTGAACATATACCTAAATTCACAGACCACATCTACACAGACATGTACCACGCTACTAACCCCCTGGCTAAAACAAAGGGTGTTTCTACACTCATTAACAAAGATGCCCCATTCAAACTCCATCAGAAGCTTATCGACCCAGAAGGCCGCTATATATTCTTGAAAGGGGATTGGGCCGGAAGACCCATTACGCTCGCCAATGTTTACTTCCCCAATAAAGCACATATCCCCTTCTGCCGAAAATTTGTTGAGGAATTGAAGTGGTTTGCGGAAGGCTGCATTATCCTAGGCGGAGACTTCAACATACCACTTTCACCCCTTAAAGACACATCCACAGGCCACACGACAGTAACCTACGGGGTTCTCAGACGCATCAAACTACTAATCAGCTCTCTTTCCCTTGTAGACACATGGAGATCTATCCACACCACAGACAAAGACTACACATTCTTCTCACACCCTCACAAGAGGTATTCGCGAATTGACCTTATCTTTGTCACACAACGGGATCTCGGTAATGTAAAATCTGCAGAAATAGGCATGATATCGATTTCAGACCATGCACCCACAGCATTATCTATACAACTTGACCCACCTAAACGGTCATTTTTTAACTGGAGACTAAATGCCTCTCTCCTGACAGACCAAACGATAAAAGACGACATCCATGACGCAATTAACGAATATTTCAGAAACAACATAGACTCAGACACCAACCCACTGACCAATTGGGAAGCACATAAAAGCGTAATAAGAGGCAACTTAATGACATGGGGTACGAGGAAAAAAAAAGATAGAGACAAGGAGATAACTGACCTGACCACGCAAATCATTAACTTAGAGTCCCAACACAAAAAATCGCTGTCCATTAGAGTGGAAGAAGATCTGACGAGATGCAGGAATACCCTAAAACAAATACTCGATCTAAAGACTAGAAAGGCACTCTTCTTTAAAAAGGGTATATACTATGAACATGGGGACAAAAGCGGGAAACTGCTAGCCAAAGCCCTTAAAGACGCACAGAGGACGAACATAATACACGCTATAAAAGACAAAAACGGTGTACCCAAACACAACCCCACAGAGATCGCAGATCTCTTCCACCAATTTTACACGAAACTTTACAACCTTCCAAACCAACACAAACCCACACACCTGACACACACGAAACAAGAAGTAATAGACCAATTTCTAAAGGACAGTAAGCTACCCCACCTAACCCAGGAAAACATACAACAACTGGAGGAACCCATATCTACAACTGAAATACTCAATGCGATCAAAGAATTGAAACCGGGCAAGAGCCCAGGACCCGACGGATTCACCTCACAATATTATAAAATCTATGTGCACCAACTAGTCAAACCCTTACTGAACGCATTCAACTACCTAGCCCAAAACAGACACTCCCAAGACCCATTCCTCATGGCACACATAGCAGTGATCCCCAAACCAGACAAAGACCACACAGACTGTGCAAACTACCGACCTATTTCCCTTCTGAACACCGACTTAAAGCTACTAGCCAAAATACTAGCCAACAGACTAAAACCCCTACTGACGAACATCATTGGACCCGAACAAGTAGGTTTCATGCCTGGCAGAGAGGCAAGAGATAACATCGCCAAAGCACTCAATTTGATACATTCCTCCAAACACTCCAAGACTAACAAACTTTTACTCTCCACCGACGCCGAAAAGGCTTTTGATAGAGTCTCATGGGATTACATGATGAGTACCTGCTCCCATATTGGACTTGACAGACACATGATGTCATGGATAACGGCCCTCTATCAGAACCCCCAGGCTAGAATCAAAGTTAATAATACACTCTCAGACCCGTTAAAAATAAGAAATGGCACGAGACAGGGGTGTCCCCTATCCCCCCTTCTCTTCATTATTTCACTAGAACCCCTAATCAGAACAATCAACGCCAATAGAGATATAAAAGGATTCAGGATTGGAGATAGAGAATACAAGACTGCTGCTTATGCAGACGACCTCCTATTTTTTCTCACTGAACCGCATACCTCTATCCCCAACCTTGAAAAAGTATTCAAAATATTCGGCTACATCTCTAACTTCAAAATTAATAATACCAAATCTGAAGCCCTGAACATAAACCTCCCACCAGACCAACTAAAACTATTAAAAGATAACCACAACTATACATGGGTGACGCACAAATTAAAATACCTGGGGATAAACCTAACTAATAACATAGAATCCCTATACCATTATAACTACGAACCATTATTAAAAACACTGATTAGGGACCTCCAAAAATGGCACACGAAAACATTCTCATGGTTCGGCAGAGCCTCAATACTCAAAATGACCATATTACCCAGACTCCTTTACTTTTTCAATGCCCTACCCATCAAAATCCCAGAAACCTTCTTCACTACACTGACTAGAGCACAGAGGCACTCCCTATGGACAGGCAAGAAACCCAGAATACAAATGAGAATCCTAACACTCCCCAAGAACAAAGGCGGCATGGGGCTTCCAAACTTTAGAAAATACCACCAAGCTTCCCACATCACAAGAATAATAGACTGGCACTGTCACAACGCAAACAAAGACTGGGTCCAATTAGAACAGTTACTTACCCCATATAACCTGACTTTCCACCCATGGACGAGATTCTCTAAAACTGACAAAAACCTAAAACACCCATTGGTAGCTACCACATTGAATGTTTGGCACAAGATAGCTGAAAAGCACCGACTGGCATCAATACCAGGACCACTTACACCGATCACAAACAACCCAGACTTTATCCCAGGCCTACACCTCAAACATATACAGACCTGGACTGCGAATCAATGCCTGTCGGACTCTAGAATCAAAACTTTAGAAGCCTTACAAACTGAGTGGGAAGGTCCATTTCCTGGTTTATGGTTCTACCTACAACTAAAAGATTATCTGCTTAATAGTAAACACAGAGCATCATACTGCCTTCCACTTCTCCCATTTGAAGATGCATGCTTCAAAAGAGCCCCAATTAAGAATACCACTTCCCTAGCTTATTCCTGGTTAAACCAGACAGAGTTCGCAGAGAATGATAAACACAAAAGGAAGTGGGAAAAAGAATTAAACACTACATTCACTACCGCTCAATGGGAGAAGGCATGTATTATGGCTCACAAGAGCTCCTTGAGTACCAAATACCAAGAAATAACATATAAAATACTCACCCAATGGTACATCACACCTCACAAAACCAGGAAGTGGACCCCCAAGAGCTCGGACGCGTGCTGGAGGTGCGACAGTAATGTAGGCACCTTCCTCCACATCTGGTGGACATGCCCCCACATACAACCTTTCTGGAACATAGTGACGTCGTGGATTAAAACCATAACAGAAACCAGATTAGAACTTACACCAGCTGCCTGCCTAATTAATATAAACAACTTCACAATAAGCAGATACAAAAAATCCCTGACCAGACATCTCCTACTGGCAGCCAAAACACTCATACCCCTCCACTGGAAAACCAAGCACGTACCCACCATAACTGACTGGATAGACAGAGTGAATTACATCCACAAGATGGAAGAACTAGCCACGATGAAACGGGAGAACGATTCTCGTTTCAATGACACTTGGCAGCCATGGATACTATTCAAATACTCGCCTGAATATCTAACACTCACTACACCAGGTAACGATGGCAACCCGACTCCAACCAAAACCTAGGTCCCCTGTAACGCAGACACATTCCCAGACCCCAAGACATTGAAATCATATTATTGGACTGACTTAATGAGACCTCCCCCTAGGAGAACGACCAAACCGCAACCAACCCCCCTCCCCCCTCCGATACCCCGACTCACCTCCCGACCCACCCCTCCTCCCACCACCCCCTCCTCCTACCCCCCACCCACCCCCCCCCCCCCCCTCCTCCCTAACAATGTTACCCCCAATTAATACTAAACCCTAACCTCTATCCTATACTGTACTACGCATATTTCCATATGTTTAAATACACTGTTAACATGACTCCTTTATTGTTACGCGCCTATGTAACAGCGCATGTTATGTACCTTGTTATGTACCTTGTTTCAATAAACCTTTTGATTGAGATAAAAAAAAAAATGGGCAGTGTTTATTTCTACAATTGATAATCAGTGACTTCATGTCCAAAGGATAACTCCTTTTAACAGACATGGATGCATAGAAGATACAAAACACAATGCCAAGAATATCCACATCCTACCTCCATACAATCCTTATCAGAGTGGAGCAGTGTGGAGCAGGAAGTAGCACCAGCCAGAAGCATGCACATGAGCATCACTCATCTGGTTTATTCATTTACGGCTTGGGAATAAATCTATACAAAAACAAAAAAAGTACCTAATAGAAACCATATACTTGCCTCAATAGGTTCCTTTCAAGAGGATTGTTTTCCCCTCCAGAAGATATACGCTTGATATGCATAATGCAATGTCTATACAGAGAGCATACCTTCACAAGGACTGTATGTGCAAAAAAGTTATAGTATAGAGAATATCGTTCCATTGCCATCCATGGTCAATGAGATACACGCCCGTCTCCGCCGTCTAGACAGTGACAGAGCGAATGCATCTACTGCTGACTTTTAAAATAACCAGAGAGAGCGCGTGGCGCGATGCTGTCACCACACACATTGTCGCAGTGATATTACGTCAGGTGCCACATCAATAGCGTCGCGCTTGTGCTCGTTCACTTCACATGTGCCAGATACCATATCAGGAAATCAGTGCTCAACAGTTGCCTAGCAACAGTAAACAAAGGAGCCGTAGCAAGGGGACAGAGATAGACTAATAGGTATATGTCTTACGGTAAAGCTGTATGTGGGGGGCAAATGGTTATGTTACAACCATATACACATAGATGCCCTGCATTTTCAAAAATACCAAAAAGGACCCTGGACAGAGGCTGCAAGGGCGCCCCCCACAGAACCGATCAGACAGGGAGGCACTGTGAAGAAGGCGTCCTGCAGGCAATGCCCACCGATGCAACAAAACGGTGCGAGGGGCGGGCATAGTCCCGGGCACCATGAACATAGTGCTACAGGCATAGTTGTCCACGCCTGGACTGCCATAAAAGGCCGCACAGTATGCGGGAGGCCCACATGCTTTGGGCAGGATGAGAAAGGATGCACCCAGGATGGCATCACACACGTCCACGATCATCGCCACCGGTCCACACAGAAACACCAGGATCAGGCAAGAAAACAGGATGGCCAAACTGTAAACATATATACAGATAGCTTGAATTAAAAAGCAAACAAAAGATAAATCATATAACAGATCACATCATTCCCAATAACATCTAAATATTATCCTGAAGACAGCAGTATAACCCCACATGCCTAAGAATGACTACACTCCTGTGTTCCTTAAAGACTTCATGAAGAAAATGTTATAGTGAGTACAAAAATCATTTAAAAAAAATATATATTTTTTTATTATAGTCAGGTGACAATGGAGACATAGCTGCGGGGGGAAGCATGGGGAGACACCTATGGCCGTAAGCTGCCCACCCTTCCCCAAAAAAAACGGAGGAAATAAAATACAGGCAAGCCTAAAAGGAGAGGTAGAGGTGCTGCCACATAGAGGTAGTAGGTGGTAAGCAAGTGACCTCTTCCTCCTCCCCTCTAGTGCTCCCCCACTTCCTCCTTTACCTGTTCATTCTTATTCCCATCTCTCTACTCTTCATCCCTTTTCTCTTCACCTTTTGCTGTTCTGGACATACCAGTATGTCCTTTGTTCTCTGTGCCTATACAGTTATGTGATTGCCCTGTGATCCATTGAGTCTGGCCCTATACCATGTGATCCCTGTGAGCAAAAAGTGTAAATTGGCTGCGTCTAACAATCAACAACTTTACGCTTTTTGATTTATTTTTTGATTTATTTTAAAATGTGGGAATACATAGAGGCAGAGAACACGGGCATATGGTGAATGGGTTCAGTGGACCAATATGACTGCAACTCAATCTTTTTAGTTATGCCCACGAGGAGAGATATGCCCAGGAAGGTCTTAAATTCGGAAACTGTAATAGGTTTCCAATCTCTGGCAAGGGTCAACTGGGGATTAGAGGCGATGAATTGACCAGCATACAAATTGCTTTGGTCCACAATAGATTTATAGAGATCTTCTGTGAAAAACAGCAAATAAAAATCAAGTGACGTAAAATCAATTGTTTCCACCTGAATTCCGGGTTGGCCAGTGAATGATGGAAGTATGGGTGCTGCAGAAGTAGTGGGCTCCCAATTCAGATTGGCAAATGCAGCAGAAAGGGCACTATGGGCTTAACGGGCCTGTGTTTGTCTTCTTCTTGGTGGCTGTGGGACACTACTCATGCTAGCCACCTCACCAGCTTGAACTGCACTTATGGCACTTGCCACGTCACCAAGTGTTACTGCAGTGCTGCCATCTATTAGCTGACATCTGTATTTATTTGATAAAAGGTAATAGCCTCTGATGAAAATAGCTGTTCTGTGACTCACATGCTGTATGATACTTATCCTAGTCATTGCTATGTAGTAGTATGCTACCATGGAGTCAGATAATGGCAGCTTCCATTAAATTATTTTGTGACAGAAGCTCAACTTTTTGAAAGACCATGCTTTTTGGTAAATTTTATTTAAAGCTAAAAAAAAATAATATTTTTAAATAATTTTCAATATGTACAGTGGGACATCTTAATTTTACTTAAAAATGTTTATTACACAATTAAAAATTAAGTAAAATCTTAATTTTACTTAAAAATGTTTATTACAAGTTGGATCTATGACTTATCTGCTGCTTCAAGCTAATGAAGTCATTGTCACCTCTGTTAGGAGAGGGCATATGCAGTATGTCAGCTATTCAAGTCTATTTTTAGCATGGCAGATACTAATAGGACTTGTTGGTAAATATTACTTTCTTATATCCAATACTGCTTATTTATCTGATTCAGGAAAATATATTTTTAGTACTGCATATGACAAAATACTTTAAAGTATATCCCATAGATTATTTTTAAAGCTGCATTGTATGTGGTGTATAAGCTGCAAAGTCAAAATGATGCAAAATTGTGCAAAAGTCATTGGATAACCTGTTTTTGCTGATAAACCTGTTTTTGATTTTATCTTGAATCCAAGTACTATTATTATAAGGATAGACATTGTATTCAGTACCAACTGTATCTTTTGTGATTTTTACCTGTGCATAGTTTGAAATATTGGCTGTCCTGGATACTCCATTGCTGTGATAGGACTGATTGATTGCATAAGTGCTCAGAAAACACATTCTGGACAGGACTGACACTTTATGGTCTTTACATGGAAGGAATGAGTCCTATGATAAAGACAGAGAATGCCATGAACACAAATAACTCAATTTTGCATGATGAAATATATAGGGGGCTTGCTCATGTGTACTCAGTCTGCATTGTTACCCAACTAACAGAAGTTTGGCCACGCCCTGAAGATCTTATGTTTATTCATGAGCATATGTGAACAATTTCAGACTTTTCCTTCAAATGGTGAGTTTCTGTTCTGCTCTTCTGTTTTCCTTAGGTGTTTATCCGGCTTCACAGGAGAAAGATGTGAACATGTTAGCCTACCAGCATACCAACCAGAATCTGAAGTAACATATATAGCTATTGGAATATTAGTGGGATTATTACTAAGTGGATTAATTGTCTTTATCTGGTGCTACAAGAAAAAGCGGTAAGTATTGATAAATATATTAAAATAAAACATTCATACAAGCATCGGATTTTACAAAGATGCATAAGCGGGTGGCATCCTATGTCTACCGTGGCAGGTATAATTTATTCACAAAGGGGTATGACTTTAAATCCAATCTCTGTGCTCATCCCAATGTTTCACTGGGCATCATTCAACCCAAAAGACGGAGCACATCTACTTGTGGAAAGGAATTTCTGGAGAGGCAGCAAGGAAGAAAAGGTGAAACTTGCAGCCAAAGCTGTATTTTTAATTTAAGACTTCCTAGGGCACTATTAAAAACCTTCTCTGTAGCTCCACATACTGTAATACTGTGTGTCTAACGTAGTACTCTGGTCAAACAGTAAATCCCCAGTGGGGAAAGAATCCCCCTGTGACAGAGGCATAACTAGAATCTTTAGGGCCCCGGTGCAAGAAACCATGAAGGGCCCCCCTGACCCCTGTCCTGAGGCCCTTACCACTGATCCAGGGCTCTTTACTCCCATTGTGGGGTCCTTTATTAGGGTCCCACAGCAGGACCCTTTCACGTGTTCTGCAGCGAGACCCCTTCCTGCACAGTTTAGTTGTCAACCATTCCATAAAAATTTCAGGGACACCTTTTTTTTTCTATGTGTTCAGCCAGCCATTGTAGGCAGAGAACATATCTTTATTAAGGGTGGGCCATTTAACCACTTCAATACCAGGCACTTTCCCCCCCCCCCCCCCTTCCTGCCCAGGGCAATTTTTAGCTTTCAGCGCTGTCACACTTTGACAATTGCGCTATAACACTATGCCCAAAATAAATGTTTATCATTTTCTTCCCACAAATAGAGCTTTCTTTTGGTGGTATTTGATCACCTCTGTGGTTTTAAATCTTTGCGTTATAAACGAAAAAAAAAAGCGACAATTTAAAAAAAAAAAAAACTGATGGGCACTGATAGTCGACACTGATAGCACTAATTGGCGGCAATGATGGGCACTGATAGATGGCACTGGATAGGCAGCACTAATGAAGAGCCTGTCAGGCTTTACTGACTGGCACTTTGATGGGGCACTGACAGGAATTACTGATGGGGCACTGATTGGCACTTTTTTGGGCACTGTTGTGGGCACTGATCTGCACTTTTATGGGCACTGATAGGCTTTATAGAGGGGGACAGGCTGGCATGTGATGGGCATTGATTGGCAGCTGATGGGCACCTTTTGATGGGGGCTGTGCTCATAATCAATGTGCTGATTATCAGCACAGGCCCCCCTCTGACAGGGAGAGATGCCGATCGGCTCTCCCTGTCAGCGTGCCGGCTGTTTACCGGCACTTCTGGGTTCACATGATGATCAGCTATGATTGGTCACATCTGATCACGTGGTATGAAGCCTCTGTCAGAGGTTTCATACCATGATCGGAGTTGCGGTGTGTCAGACTGACACACAGCACCTCCGTTCGCCGTGCTGCGTGCCCCCGCGGGCACACGCTGGCTCTGTTATCCTGATCTCGTCATATGACGTTCGATCAGGATAACTAAACCACTTTGCTGCCGTCATTTTGCTATACAGCGGGCAGCAAATGGTTAAAATATGTGTGGTTCTACAAGAACCATCTAATGCCATACCCCTTTGCACATCTCTACACCCCTCAGCACGCCTCTATACCCCCTTGCACATCTCTGTACCTCCCAAATAACCCCTTTATCCCTAGCACACCTTCGTACCCCTCCCCAGCACACTTCTGTACCCCTTTGCACATTGCTGCACCTTCTGCAGCTCCTAGCATTCTCTGTAGCACCCTCCCACATACCTCTGCACCTCCTAGAATCCTCTTTATTCCCCAAGTCTTCTTTTATACGCTCAGCAAGCCTTTGTAACCCCCAGCACATGTAGAGAGCTATGGATGAACTGACAGGCAGACCCAATCAGTCCACCAGTGTGAAAGAGCCAAACACATCTGTGCTCTGTACCCACTTCATGTGCACCTCCAACCCCCATCACATCTCTGTACACACACACACACACACACACACACTCTTTCCCAATACAGACACACACACACACACACAGTGAACTTCCAGCAGATCACCCCATGGCCACTCCTACAACTCTGCTGGATGCCTCCATCATCTCCCCTGCACCTCTGGTTGTCAGCCCACTATAAATTGAAGGGGGGGGGGGCAATCGGCAGCTCTGTAGTGCCCGTGGGATCTCCCTCCAGCTAGCACAATTCACTCCCCTGTGTAGTGCGTCTCTGATCTGGGCAGGTACAGGCTTCTGTGTACAAGTAGAGCGACCCTCCCCTCTCATCTCTACACAGGTAAGTGAACTGTGCTAGCTGGAGGGAGATCTTGCGGGCACTATAAAGCTGCCGATCAGCCCCCCTCTGAAGCTTAGTGAGCTGACAGCCAGAGGGGCAGGGGGAGATGCCAGGTCTTCCCCCCCCCACAGTGGCGGAATGCCAGGGCCAGGTCACAATTGTGACTGCTGCAACCTTGGTAGTCCCGCCACTGCATCTCCAAAACACAAGCATCAACCAATTGATCCTCCACCTACATCCAGATGGTTGCCATCTGCACTCCAATACCAACTGTATGGGTTAAGTACAAGCCTCCCTTGGGGCAGCACCTCCATCACCAAAACCCCCTGCCTAACAGTTGGTCCCACTGGAGGCTTCCTCTTTTCACTTGCCACCATCACCTTGCTCCTCTGGAGACCCAAAGACCTGCCATGGCTTTGTTAACCAGTGTAATATTCACTTTGAACCGCAGCCAGAGCATTTACCATTGATGGCAGTAAAACAGGTTATTTTATATCCATAATTTTTGGGCACACCATGGCCTGGGCTGCTGCATTCTGGGAGAAGCTTGATCCTGGGAACAATAGTTTTGCAGCACTACTTGCACTGTTGAGAAATGAGCCTGCTCGAGCTTTCTCCTCAGCAAGTGTTCTTCATAATCTCTATTAAGGCACTCTTATGTTAGGGCAGTATCCCTTCAATTTTCCTACATTTGCAGTTGAGAAATTCCTACCAACCAACCAACCTAGTCTCCCTGGCCATCCAGATTGACAACCACTTCCAAGAGTGAGCCTAAGAAAGGGCTCATCAGTGCAAAACCTTTACTCCACACCTGACTCTTTCACAGCCCCCTTAAACCACCCAAGGTCTCTCCTTCATCACCTCAGGAAGAGCCTATGCAACTGGACTGCTTATGCCTTAATTTTGTTATTACTTTGTTATTACTTTCAAATCTGGGACAGCCTGTGTATGTGCAGCCAAAAGGGATTTTTTTGAACAAATGCCCACAGTAGCTGGGAAACGCTCACATTTAATGTGTCTTGAGGGGGATGCAGGGACACACTAGACACTCTCACGCCTCTTCCCAACACCCTTCCATTTTAGTGCGCTTGGCCTTTTCCACTTCCATAGTGAAAGTATTTTTGCAAGTATTTTTGCAAGTTTGAGGTTTTCCAGGACAATTGTGTAGCTGCCCTGATGGGCGAGTGTGTTTCTCATAACGTGAAAAGTGACGTACTAAATGTCCCACAGGCCCAAGCAGGTAATGATCCAAGACAGCCAGTTAAAGTCAGGAATGCTGATGATAATGTTGTGAAATGCATTGCTGTTCATAAAGTTGATGTTAAAGGTACTGTATTAGCTGTGGCGCTCCAGGTGCCTCCTAGAGTAGGCAATGTGGTGGTGCAGAGCACCCATGATGGAGACATCACAGACTGGGATAGTTGGAGCAGGGAAGTACTTGCGTTACTGGACAAATGTTCCATTTGTAAAAATAGCGTGGACATAACATCTGGTATGCCCAATGGAGGAGTAGCAGAGTGGCCAATGAACGAGGGTGCATTGGTCCCTGTGGAGAGTGATCCAGTCAGAGGGACCAGATCAGGGTGCATGCATGGTAGAAGTGTTGTCCATGGCCCAGGAAAAGATTACTGGAGAGTGTAAAAGTAACAATGTAATTTTTTATGACCTGCAGTGGCTCACTGTTGTTGAAAGAGAGTTGATGAGTATGAGACATGCATTTGACAGCACTCTGGGGGAGCACCAGGCTGTGATATCTCCAGCAAGGAGGAGGTACCATTAAATGTCTCAACATCTGAAACATCAGATAATGAGCCCCTTCACATCTTTGACAAGGGAAAAGTACCTAAAAAGGTTGTGTATTTAGATGTGTAGAAATTATTGAGATATTACTAGAACTGCTGAAAGTAGTGAAAGCACATTTGCTTGATACTTGGGTGGGAGGGGGGTCAGTGACAATGCTTAGAGGGGGGTCAGTGACAATGCTGGGAGGGGGTCAGTAGCAGTGCTGGGAGGGAGGTCAGTGACAATCCTGAGAGGGGGATCAGTAGTGGGAGGGGGGTCAGTGGCAGTGCTGGGAGGGGGGTCAGTGACAGTGCTGGGAGGGGGGTCAGTGACAGTGCTGGGAGGGGGGTCAGTGACAGTGCTGGGAGGGGGGTCAGTGACAGTTCTGGGAGGGGGTCAGTAGCAGTGCTGTGAGGGGGTCAGTGGTAGAGCTGGGAGGGGGTCAGTGGCAGTGCTGGGAGGGGGGGCAGTGGTAGTGCTGGGAGGGGGGTAAGTGATAGTACTGGGAGGGGGGTCAGTGACAGTGCTGGGAGGGGGGTCAGTGACAGTGCTGAGGAGGATAAGATCATAGCCAGTTGTACTCACTGTGACACTTTGTCTTTGGCTCCGTGGTGTCTGGCAGCAGTGACACCTATGTTGAGATGAGGAGATGGGGTCTCCTCCAGCCCCTCCCACTGCAGTCCTCACAAGTCAGCTGACCTATAGGCTCCGCCCCTGCCATTTTGTGGACTAACTGGTCAGCCGCGGGCTCCAGGGACAGCCCCGCTGCTGCAGCTGCTTTGTGCCCCACCTGCAGCCTGGAAACCCTGCTCACTGGAATGCACCATATGCCCACCTGGACGGGGGGAGGGGGGGGACACGGCTCTTCACTTTTGGAAGTTCCCTTCCCTTCTGCTCCTGTCCCAAACACCAGCCGGCCAATGAGCTGCACAGTGCCCCTGACTGATATACACTAATACCGGCACCCCTGCACACAAAATTGCTGGAAGAAAATGTGGGTGTCAATTTGCCGCCCCTGTCCAGGACCCATAGTAGCGCCGGCCCTGGGCAGAGTGCGGAACCAACTATACTTAAGCAGCTCCTCTGGGGGTAGTGCTACACACATTTAAGATTTCCCAACACTTTCCAGTATCTCTACTCAAGAAGCTATTCTTGAATAAATTCTCTTGACCTCTTTCTTTAGCCACGCATGCTGCCAATCCATTTTAGGAATACGAGCTCCACCAAATCTTGGATTTCGAAAATTTCCTTTAATAGGTTCAAATATCTAATTGTTTGGAAGGGTTTGAGCCTGAAGGCTTAAGCCTCTATGGTCAGCTTAGTGATTGTAAAGCTTAATTTTTTTAAATTAAAATAATAAACTTGTTATACTTACCTACCCTGTGCAATCACCCCACAGAGTGGCTCAGAACTTTCTCTTCTCAGTGCACTACCATGGGAAGCCGCATCCTATAGGAGGGCACACCTGTGGGCTTGCTCCTGAGCTGGGCTGTGATTCTTTTGACACACACAGCATGCCCCAGCCCCACCCCCTGCTCTCTGCTCACAAGATTTGATTGACAGCAGCAAGAGCTCATGGCTCCCGCTGCTGCCTCTGTGAAAGATGGGAGACAGCCCTTGCATTAGGGCACAGCGCTGGATCAAGATCAGGCTCATGTAAGTATAGAGAGGGGTGAAGAGGCAATACAAATACAGGGACATTTGTTACCTTAAGGGCCCTTTCACACGGGCGTGTTCGTGTACGGGCTCGGCTTTGCTCAGGGGGGGATCGCTCCATCGATCCCCACTGAGCAGGCAGATCACAGGTTTGTCTCTGTACACTGTGCAGGGACAGACCTGTCAGAGCGCCGCTCTTCTCTATGGGGGATCAAATGAAGACGGACCGTAGAGTCCTTTTCATCCGATCCGCAGACGGATGGAAAATAGGGTTTTCCTCCGTCACACTTTAGCGGTCGGATGTCAGCGGACATGGGACATGTCACCGCTGACATCCGTCACTCCATAGAGGTCTATGGAGTGACCGTTCAGGTTCGCCTAAAAAACTGACCTGAACGATCCGCCCGTGTGAAAGGGACCTATCGCAGGAAACGCATTAGGGTAAAAAATGCCCGGCCTTTAGAACCAATTTAAAATTAACTGGTAGATTTAAATGGATTTTACATAAGTAACTACTAAATTAAAGCCTTACTGTAGCTAATACTTTTCTAATGGCTACAGAAACCTTTTTTTGGGGATAAAAGGTTTTAACTATATATTAATATATTATAATTTATATGAATAACATCTGGCCATTGTAAGCACACGGTCAGTGTAAAATAGTTCTTTTTCAACCCTCTAATTGCCACTTTTGCTGGACAGCTTGGTCTGTTAAAGCAGTTTTAAACCACTTGTGGTAAAAAAAAAAAAATAATTCTGCAAGGCAATGTCATAATATGCTAGCATGCATCGCATACTAGCACATTATGAGAGACTTACCTTAGAACAAAGCATTCCAGTGCCACGATGTCTGCACTGAGATGGCTGATATCTTCACCCGGTCTACCTTCCAGGTTTGCAGCCTCCTGTTACATGAGTGGCCGGGGGCACGATGACATCACTCCAGTGCAAGCGCGTGGGATCCGCCATTTCTGGCATGGACTCTGAAGGTCCGGCATTGTAATCCGAACCTTCAGAGCGAATGCGTCAATGATGTCAAGTTTAGGAGATATTCACAGTACATACTGGTAAGCCTTATTATAGGCTTGCCTGTAGGTACAAGTGATATAACAGAGTTTACAACCACTTTAACCGCTTGCTGCCCACCCACTGTCAAATGACAGTGGGGCGGTGCAGCTCTTGTTCTGGGCCGCCAGCATATGACGGCGGCACGGGACAGCCGCTCCCGCGCACCCGCAGGGGCGCACAGAGCGGCGATTGTGGCCGCACCATGTTGCTAGGACACGGTGCGTCCGCGGCTCTTTAACCATGTGATCGGCTGTGTCCAATCAGCCGGTCACATGCAAACACGGAGATGCCGGTAATCGGCTCTCCTCGCCTCACACTGACAGAGTGTGAGGCGAGGAGAGCCGATCAGCGGCATCTCCTCACAGGGTACAGTTAGGGAAGTGTCCTGATTACAATATATAAATAAAGTGTAAAATCACAGTGCCCACAAATGCCAACATACAGTACCCACCAATGCCAGTGATCAGAGCCCACCAGTGGCAGCAATCAGTGCCCACACTGCCCACAAGTGCCACAAATTAGAGCCCATTAGCCATGCCAGTGCCGCCTATCAGTGCTGCCCATCAATGTCCATCACTGCTGTCCATCAATGCCCATCAGTGTTGCCCATCAGTGCCACCCATCAATGCCCATCTGTACCGCCTATCCATGCCGCCTATCCGTGTCCACCTGTGCCGCCTATCAGTGCCCGCCACTGCCGCCTATTAGTGCCCATCATTGCCACCTAACAGTGCCCATCAGTGCCGCCTATTAGTGCTCATCAGTGCCACATATCAGTGCCACCTATCAGTGCCCATAAGTCCGGCATATTAGTGCCTTCTCATCAGTGCCACCTCATCAGTGCCCATAAGTGCCACCTCATCAGTGCCCATAAGTGCCACCTCATCAATGCCCACCAGTTCAGCCTATCAGTGCCCATCGGTGCCACCTCATCAGCGCACATCAGTGAAGGTGAAAAATTACTTAGTTACAAAATTTGCTGACAGAAAAAAAGTAAAAAAAACATTTTTTCCCAAATTTTTGGGAAAGCAGTGATTAAATACCACCAAAAGAAAGCTCTATTTGTGTGAAGAAAATGTAAAAAAAAATTGTTTGGATACAGTGTAGCATGACCGCGCAATTGTCATTCAAAGTGCGACAGCGCTGAAAGCTGAAAAATGGCTTGGGCAGGAAGGGGGTGTTCGTGCCCGGTAGGCAAGTGGTTAAAGGAAGTTGAACTGACAGGATCAACAGGTAATTAAACTATATTGGGGAGACTCTGAAAAACAATGACTGATGTGTTATTGCTCCTGACAGACTGCACCATGTATGACATTTTTTGATTTTTGCCCATATTTTTACAATACAGGGGGTCCCCTACTTACAAACATCTGACTTACAAATGACTCCTACTTACAAACGGAGGGAGAAAATAGGAAGTGAGAGGAAATCTACCCCTAGAAAGGGAAATTCACTCCTGTAAGAGTTAATATGGGGAAAAGGTGTCTCCACTGATGCTTTATCACCAGTCCATGTTTCCCTAACAACCCAAAATTTTCAAAATCCAATTGTCATTAGGACAGAAAGTGAGGTGAAATCTTCTGAACAGGGGCGCAGACAGCAAAACAAATGTTCCAGGGGTGATAACCCTTCTCTATGTTATCTAAAAAACTTAAAAGTAGATTTTTTGGCTGGAGCTACACTTAAAAAATTTACCTGTTCCGACTTACAAACAGATTCAACTTAAAAACAAACCTACAGACCCTATCTTGTTTGTAACCCGGGGACCCCCTGTAAATACTTTTAGATTCAACACAAAAAGAAAAATGTTGCCTATTTAAAAGAAACCCTTGGTTTATTTTGTTTCTTTTTTCAATGTACTAAATACCATATGTATGTTCATGTGATCTGCTTGTATGAGAAATGTTAATGTGC
>CM053026.1:515658904-515666404 GCA_028564925.1 Lithobates sylvaticus | reverse complement strand
CGACCGCCTAATTTGCCTAATTAGAGAGCCGCCTCTGTGTGCTGTTCCGACGGACCAAAAACGACGCATGCTCTGAAGCAAGTACGAGACGGCGGCTACTGGCTATTGAACTTCCTTTTTCTAGTCCCATCGTATGTGTTGTACGTCAACGCGTTCTTGGGGGTCGGACTTTGGGGTGTACGCAAGACAATTTCAGCGTAATTTCGTCGGAACTCCGTCGGAAAAACTTTCAGAGTTTATTCCGACAGGAAAATCGGTCGTGTGTACACGGCATAACAGTTATTTGCTCCTGGTAGCCAATCACAGCAGCAAGTGAAGGGAAAGGCCAGTACAGTATATGTAGCGGGAAGGCCAGTTATATAAGTAAACCTTTTGTTTTGCTCTGCTTTGCCAAATAAAGGGTTCAATTTAACCACTTCAGCCCTGGAAGGTTTTACCCCCTTAATGACCAGGCCATTTTTTGCGATATGGCACTGCGTTACTTTAACTGACAATTGCGCAGTGGTGCAATGTTGTACTAAAATACAATTTGATGTCCTTTTTTTCCCCACAAACATAGCTGTCTTTTGGTGGTATTTGATCACCTCTGTGTTTTTTTTATTTTTTGCGCTATAAACAAAAAAAGACAGACAATTTTGAAAAAAAAAAAAAAAAAACAATATTGTTTACTTTCTGCTATAAAACACATCCAATAAAAAAAAAATTTAAAACATCAAATTTCTTCATCAATTTAAGCCAATATATATTCTGCTGCATATTTTTGGTAAATAAACAAATCCCAATAAGCATATATTGACTGGTTTGCGGAAAAGTTATCACGTCTACAAACTATGGGATATTTTTATGGCATTTTTCTGTATTTTATTTCTTTTACTAGTAATGTCGGCGATCAGCGTTTTTTAGCGGGACTGCGACATTGCGGCGGACAAAATCAGACACCTAACTGACACTTTTATCACTTTTTTGGCAAACCAGTGACATTATTACAGTGATCAGTGCTAAAAATTTGCACTGTTACTGTACTAATGACACTGGCAGGGAAGGGGTTAACATCAGGGGCGATCAAAGGGTTAACTGTGTGTCTAGCTGGAGCTTGCTAACTGTGTGGGGGTTGCTCTGACTGAATGAAGACAGAGATCAGTGTTCCTCCTTAGCAGAAACACAAGATCTCTATCTTCGCCCCTGTCAGAACGGTGATCTGCTTGGTTTACATAGGCAGATCGTCGTTCTGCCTCTCTGGGGAATGATCGCTGGTGGTCGTTGGACATCGGGGCCACCAGACCCGCTGATTGGCATCCCCTGTGTCCAATCAGCGCACGATTGCCACATCCATGGCGTGCCCCCCAGTGTCTATTGCACAAAATGATGTACAGGTACATCTGTGGTAGGCAGCCAGCAATTAGTTGAAGCATAGTAAAAGATATTTTTATCCTATCCTATCCTCCTATATCCTATGCTATGTTTATCAGAAGTAGATCTTGCAAGCCTTTTTACAGTTTCCAAGTGGAGAATCCTACTTACGTGTTTTTTCTTTCACTCCCTGTATGTTGTGCTGCAGTCTCTCTCCATGTTTTATCATCAAGTTTTCACATGCATACCTATTCAAAACCTTGTTCTTAGTCACCTCTCCAACGCAGCTCTCTTTATTCTCCTCAACCACTTTTTCTTTCTTTCTCCACAACACCTCTGTATAATCTCCTGCCCTGTACACACTTTCTCATTACCTGTCACCCCCGGCAGCCTCTCTATGTTCTCCTTGCAACTACTCCAACATCTTGCATGTTCTTCAATCACATTGCACATTTATACATGTTCTTAAACCTCTTTCATTGTTATCTGTCCTATCCACTCCTCTGGCCACTCTTTTGCTCCAGGAAACTGATATTACTTTCCTATGTCATCATTGAGACCCACTTGGGTCCCCTCAGGTGGCACTCATTAAGTTAAGGTGGGGTAGCGGCACTATGACTGGAGGGTCCATAATTGACAATTCATCCTCTGTGCAATGTCCAGCCTGATAAAATTACTGGCTGGGCATTACTGGACTCTCTTCCTAGCCACTGCGCCTGTCACACAGACAGGCTACTGGCTATTGAACTTCCTTGTTTAGTCCCGTTTACGCCATCACGTTCAAAACTAACGGACTTTCGACCCGACTTAGTCCGTTCGTGTGTGGCCAAGTCCGTTCGTTTGGAAAGTCTGTCGGACCTCCGCCGAAAGTCCGTCGGGAAGACTGTCGGACCTGGTCCGTCGAAAAGTCCGGTCGTGTGTACGCGGCATTACTTTCCTGTCAGCAAAGCTTCATGAGGTTTGCAGTTCTCCCTATATACCAGTCTATGGGGCCGTTTTGTGAAGGAACTGCTTGTCCCAGAATACATTGCAGCTCTTCCACTTAACCATTTATTTGGTTATAACCTTACCCAATTTTTACATTCTTTGTTTCCAAAAATGAAGTGGTGTATGTCCTCCCCAAGTAACGTGATGGGCAGTGATAATTCAGTTAAAATGATTTTTTAACCAAAGCTGGTGTATTTATTTTCACCAGTTCCATACCAATTATGGCAATATTTAAACATATCCATTCAATATCCTCTTCTTTCCTATGTATCCAGCAAAGCCCTCACATTTTTTATGCACAAAAGTCTATCTTAAATGGAAGATCCCTCCCTCACCCTCTAACATTTTCTATAGCTAGCCATACACGGTTACAAAATGGTTACAAAAAAAAAAAAAGGTTGGATTTCTGTGGAACGTGCATGCGATAACGCCATCTAATAATCGCCATATTATCGATCGATAACATAAATGGTACGTTATTCACAAACAACTACACGATTCAGGGTTACATTGTAACTCTGTCGATTTTTTCGAAATGTTTTTGATCAATTCCACTACTAATGTTTGAAAAATTGTTTGTTTAGGTTCAAGAAATCCAACCTGACGGTTTGGTTTTTACCATAAAACTTTGTACGTTGATAATCAGAATTAGCCCACTAACGTTTTAAAAAACAAACAATCTAGCGCATCGAATGCTTTTTCCAGAAATTTTCAAACTGTTTATGGCCAGCTTATGTGTTCTTTCCATTCATTAGCATATAACTGTAGGAGCCGTTCTAATCTTTTTGAAAAAAAATGTCCATAGCCTACTTCCCTTAATGATTTGGTTTATGCAAATATATTACTGTGTATATTTATATATTGCCTTACCCTCAAAAGTTCCACAACGCCTGTGTTCTAAAGGGATTCTTCTGCTGTGAACATTTTTATTATACTTGCTATAACTTATCTGCACTACCACACCACGTTATTATCTAGTAATGCTGTAACTATGTTCTTTGACCCCCACTATTCAGGTTTTATTTTTCCTTTTTCTATGGTTAGTCACACAAATGTAATAAAAGAAGAATTATAAGTAAAACTTGTTTTTTTTTTCATTTTAGATAGAGTAAGGGAAAATTATAACCCTTATCTATTTTTTTTTTGTTAGCCATCCCTGCCCCATTGGGGAGATTTCCCTTCACTTCCTGTCCCATAGCCAACTCAAGAAGTAAGAGGAAATCCCTACAAATTAAAGGAATCATTTGGGGACCCCCCAGGTCACCAGAACTAGTGTCCGCATTGGAAATTTTCCCCTCTATTACTTATCTGGGGACAACCCAAAATTTGTGATTTTCTTTTCACTTTTAATAATAATGGTAAATAGGACACATAGAGAGGGTGAAGCTCCCTAATGGCGACACAGACAGTAATAAAAACTGACAGGCGTTCTAATCCCTCTCCACTCTATCCAACACCAAAAAAAGTTTTGCCTTTAGTTATACTTTTTTTTTTTTAATCTTAAAAAAATGTCAATTCATATCGGGTGTTGATAGAAGCAAACTGGTGTTTCACAAGAAAAGTAAGATTATAGCTATTTAGTGTTCACTGAAATTGTTCAAAACTGTTATTATCTCTTTAACATGCATTCCTATTCCACTTCTAATGTCATCTACTTGGAATCAAGAAACATTCTGGATCAAGTGATTACATTGCCTTTATCTCTCTATAAACTTTACACTGAAAAACAAACACATTAGTTATTTTTTTTTTTCACTTCTCATTTTTTTCAGATGTAAGCCAACTCCAGAATATGAAATGTGCAATAGAGAGAATACGCCATAGATGCTTCATTTGCAAAAGTGTCAGCTGAAAAATCAATGGGCTTTTCAGATGAGATTCATTCTCTCCCCAACATGGATATTGAGTCTTCCTATTTATCTCAAGGACTGCAGTGACTTCAGAGAAATTAACTTTAGTTACTTCTTTTACTAGAGTGCATCTGAGCAGAGTCCCTCTGACTGTGAAAACATCTTTCATGAATACTGGTGCCGCTAAGAGGCATAATGTTTTCTTCTAGAGAAAATCTAAGGACAATTATGTTTTTGCTATGTTACTGCACTTAAAAAGTATTATAGTACTAATTTTTGCAATTTGTGTGTACAAGCTAACATTTAACATATAGCCGTTACAGTCACGTTGTCTAACTACTCAACAACTGTTGCGATAACATATCAACCACATACGAAGGGCATTGTGTTCAATGGGTCAGTCGACTCAGACTTGCATTGTGAGAAGGTACACTAACTTTTGTGGTCTCTGCAAAGCAGGAAGCCTATGTACGTAGTTAGCAAATATGGCTGTCATCATGCATATATATATACATATAATTACAAACTATTAACACACATTGATAACATTATTTATTTCAATATGACCTCTTGCAAGCTCTTGAAAAAACTGAAAGAACTATACATTCCCTTTAAGTGATTAGGTTAGCTTTCATTACTGATAAACGGAGTAGAAACCTTTTCTGTTTAGTGTTATGACATATGTGGAGACCGATAGTCATGTGCTTATAACATTGACTTCTCTTACATGTATTACTATTCTAAACTAAGGCAATTCAGTACTTTTAAAAGCACTGCAATGTATACTAAGGGGTCTTTTTTTTTGTGTTTCCACCCAAGATTTACACATCTTTTACATAACGTTCATTATTTTTTTTAACAAAAGTGAACTTTATTCATGTTCAGTACATACAGGTCAGTTTACAGTACATTGCCAGTTAGAGTAAAATATCAATACATATATAGCTGCAAAATTCACAGTTACATATAATGTACATAGTCAATAATGTGCGTATTTGGAACTAGAGTTCGTATATCCTGAATTGTTCAGCATAACATAAGGGGAGAAAATGGGGGGGAGGGATCACCAGGGAACGAGAGGGAGAGAGGGTAGGATCCAGGAAGGGGGGGGGGATATGTGGAGAAAAGAATGAGGGGGGGAAAGAGAGGAGAGACAGGGAGGAGAGGGGGGGGGGCAGAAGGGGGGGACATACTCCACTAGTTCCCAATTCCTGATCCACACCACTGGATTAAGAGTCTGCATCTGGGTCAGGGGGAGACAACGCCAGTGGCAAGGATCCCCAAGAGTCTATCCAGGAGGACCATATCTTGTGGAACTTATTCGGGCAATTTCTATTGACATATGTTATTTTGTACAGTGGTAAAACAGCATTCAGGGTATTTCTCCAGGGGGTAATGGTGGGCGGGAGCTCGGACCTAACATTCATTATTAACATTTGAAAAATGTATGAAAATTGTGTGACTCTTGGGTGAAAACATTGATAAATAGTTCACTATGTATTTTCACAATTGACAACAATTAGTTAAAGTGATACTAAAGTCTCATTTTTATTTCTTTGAAAATAACAAACATGTCATACATACCTGCATTGTGTAATGGTTTTGCACAGAGCAGCCTGGATCCTCCTCTTCTCAGTTCCCCCACTGGCGCTCCTGACCCCTCCCTCCTGTCGAGTGCTCCTACAGCAAGTAGCTAGCTATGGGGGCACCCGAGTCGAGCCGCAGCTCTGTGTTTCCATTTCTGACACCGAGCTGCGGTTCTGCCCCACCCCCTCTCTCTTTCCTTGGCTTACTGAATTTGATTGACAGAAGCGGGAGCCAATGACGCCGCTGCTGTATCTCAGCCAATCAGTCCCGGATGGCCGAGGCACTCGTGCACATCGATGGTTGGAGATGGAGCTCAGGTAAGTATTAGGGGGGGCTGAGGGGGGCTGCTGCACACTGAAGGTTTTTTTTATCTTAATGCATAGAATACCATAAGATAAAAAAAAAACCTTCTGCCTTTAGAATCACCTTAAGCTATTTAAAAGAGTATTCTTATTCAGGACTATAAAGGACCATAAATAATTTTTTCATTTTATATTTATATTTGTGGTGTGGAGAATTTGGGTTCTTTCTGTACAAAGGTAATCCTTCACCACTTAGAGGTCTGATAAATAGGGGTCAATTACTTTACTGAGAGCAAATAGGCTGTTCACTTTGCAAGGAAGTTCACCGTTAAATGTTGTGAAGCTCCACTAACATTCATCTTCCAATCATGTGCAGGCAAAAATCTTCTTGGGCATTTACAAAGTGGATTTTCACCACATTCACTAAGCTTAGGGAGAATTCCCTTCCTCTGAGTACTCCGGTTCCCTCCCACACTGAAAAGACATGCTGGTAGGTTGACTGGCTCCTTTCTAAATTGGCCTCAGTATGTGTATGTATGAATGTGGACCTTAGATTGTAAGCTCCTTGAGGGCAGGGGCTGATGTGAATGTACAATGTATATTTTATATGTAAAGCGCTGCGTAAATTGATGGTGCTATATAATTAAGTACCTGTAATAAATAAATAAACATGAACAGCCTATTTGCCTTTAGTAAATTAACCCCATAAATCAGCATGGAGCTAGCATGTTAGATTACATGGCTTAATGAAAGAAGAAATTGGCTGCACACCGACGTGATTGAAATCCATTTATTGAATATTCCTTGCAAACAATGACACACATCGCGGTTGCAGCGGCCGGAACAGAGGCGGACTAGTTTTGCACAGCTACACTGTGCTTACTCATCACTACATGGCTTGCTATTATTGCAGTGTTTCTTTCTGGCAGCCCTTGCTTCTATGTAACCTCTCAAGTGGCCTTCTATAAAATAAATATATTAAAAACATTTCAGCTTTATATTTTGGTTTCCTTACCCTTTACAGACCTGCTTTGGAAGAAATGCAATTATAATAGTTCGTAGATGTCATCTTCTTAAAAAAAAAAAGCCCAGTAATCTGTTTTATATACCATTAGAAGCATTTTGATATACCGGTTTGCTATGCGCAACAAAAAAAACACACAAACACACACACACACTTCCTGTGTTGCCTTCCTAGGTCTTGTCTTATTGATTACTGAATGATATGCCTTAAGAGCACATTTCTGGGAGAACATCACGTATTTTTCTGTACTTGCAGGTTCTTCAAAAGGATAAAATATGGAGAAAATGTGCATGTATTGCAGAGGTGTATTACATTTTTATTTATTTTTTGCCTTTATATACACTTTAGGACACAGAGATTCTGCTCGTGATGGTGTGATTGAGATGACTAAACATTCTTC